>CAWUFW010019696.1:0-176598 GCA_963921515.1 Calotriton arnoldi | reverse complement strand
TCCTTGTGACTGGGGGTGAATGTTTGCATTGTCCAGCATTCCGTCCATCAATTGTTTCTTTTGCATTTGTCGCCCTAAGTGGGAAGGGTATGCCCAGACGTGGGTCCCGTGCTCACTACACCACTGGATTCAAGCTAGCCTGGCTGAAGAAGGGTGATGCCCTGAAACCGGTCCTAGGATGCTTGTTTCCGGTCCAGGGAGGACCTGGCTTGGCAGTTCGGGCTGGACTGTTCCCACAAGGAACAGGGTCAAGACTGATTTGCATATGGCTGGGTCCAAACTGGGGTGGTGTGGTGAGCAAAAGAATGATGGATTTAACCCAGATCCTTGTGACTGGGGGTGAATGTTTGCATTGTCCAGCATTCCGTCCATCAATTGTTTCTTTTGCATTTGTCGCCCTAAGTGGGAAGGGTATGCCCAGACGTGGGTCCCGTGCTCACTACACCACTGGATTCAAGCTAGCCTGGCTGAAGAAGGGTGATGCCCTGAAACCGGTCCTAGGATGCTTGTTTCCGGTCCAGGGAGGACCTGGCTTGGCAGTTCGGGCTGGACTGTTCCCACAAGGAACAGGGTCAAGACTGATTTGCATATGGCTGGGTCCAAACTGGGGTGGTGTGGTGAGCAAAAGAATGATGGATTTAACCCAGATCCTTGTGACTGGGGGTGAATGTTTGCATTGTCCAGCATTCCGTCCATCAATTGTTTCTTTTGCATTTGTCGCCCTAAGTGGGAAGGGTATGCCCAGACGTGGGTCCCGTGCTCACTACACCACTGGATTCAAGCTAGCCTGGCTGAAGAAGGGTGATGCCCTGAAACCGGTCCTAGGATGCTTGTTTCCGGTCCAGGGAGGACCTGGCTTGGCAGTTCGGGCTGGACTGTTCCCACAAGGAACAGGGTCAAGACTGATTTGCATATGGCTGGGTCCAAACTGGGGTGGTGTGGTGAGCAAAAGAATGATGGATTTAACCCAGATCCTTGTGACTGGGGGTGAATGTTTGCATTGTCCAGCATTCCGTCCATCAATTGTTTCTTTTGCATTTGTCGCCCTAAGTGGGAAGGGTATGCCCAGACGTGGGTCCCGTGCTCACTACACCACTGGATTCAAGCTAGCCTGGCTGAAGAAGGGTGATGCCCTGAAACCGGTCCTAGGATGCTTGTTTCCGGTCCAGGGAGGACCTGGCTTGGCAGTTCGGGCTGGACTGTTCCCACAAGGAACAGGGTCAAGACTGATTTGCATATGGCTGGGTCCAAACTGGGGTGGTGTGGTGAGCAAAAGAATGATGGATTTAACCCAGATCCTTGTGACTGGGGGTGAATGTTTGCATTGTCCAGCATTCCGTCCATCAATTGTTTCTTTTGCATTTGTCGCCCTAAGTGGGAAGGGTATGCCCAGACGTGGGTCCCGTGCTCACTACACCACTGGATTCAAGCTAGCCTGGCTGAAGAAGGGTGATGCCCTGAAACCGGTCCTAGGATGCTTGTTTCCGGTCCAGGGAGGACCTGGCTTGGCAGTTCGGGCTGGACTGTTCCCACAAGGAACAGGGTCAAGACTGATTTGCATATGGCTGGGTCCAAACTGGGGTGGTGTGGTGAGCAAAAGAATGATGGATTTAACCCAGATCCTTGTGACTGGGGGTGAATGTTTGCATTGTCCAGCATTCCGTCCATCAATTGTTTCTTTTGCATTTGTCGCCCTAAGTGGGAAGGGTATGCCCAGACGTGGGTCCCGTGCTCACTACACCACTGGATTCAAGCTAGCCTGGCTGAAGAAGGGTGATGCCCTGAAACCGGTCCTAGGATGCTTGTTTCCGGTCCAGGGAGGACCTGGCTTGGCAGTTCGGGCTGGACTGTTCCCACAAGGAACAGGGTCAAGACTGATTTGCATATGGCTGGGTCCAAACTGGGGTGGTGTGGTGAGCAAAAGAATGATGGATTTAACCCAGATCCTTGTGACTGGGGGTGAATGTTTGCATTGTCCAGCATTCCGTCCATCAATTGTTTCTTTTGCATTTGTCGCCCTAAGTGGGAAGGGTATGCCCAGACGTGGGTCCCGTGCTCACTACACCACTGGATTCAAGCTAGCCTGGCTGAAGAAGGGTGATGCCCTGAAACCGGTCCTAGGATGCTTGTTTCCGGTCCAGGGAGGACCTGGCTTGGCAGTTCGGGCTGGACTGTTCCCACAAGGAACAGGGTCAAGACTGATTTGCATATGGCTGGGTCCAAACTGGGGTGGTGTGGTGAGCAAAAGAATGATGGATTTAACCCAGATCCTTGTGACTGGGGGTGAATGTTTGCATTGTCCAGCATTCCGTCCATCAATTGTTTCTTTTGCATTTGTCGCCCTAAGTGGGAAGGGTATGCCCAGACGTGGGTCCCGTGCTCACTACACCACTGGATTCAAGCTAGCCTGGCTGAAGAAGGGTGATGCCCTGAAACCGGTCCTAGGATGCTTGTTTCCGGTCCAGGGAGGACCTGGCTTGGCAGTTCGGGCTGGACTGTTCCCACAAGGAACAGGGTCAAGACTGATTTGCATATGGCTGGGTCCAAACTGGGGTGGTGTGGTGAGCAAAAGAATGATGGATTTAACCCAGATCCTTGTGACTGGGGGTGAATGTTTGCATTGTCCAGCATTCCGTCCATCAATTGTTTCTTTTGCATTTGTCGCCCTAAGTGGGAAGGGTATGCCCAGACGTGGGTCCCGTGCTCACTACACCACTGGATTCAAGCTAGCCTGGCTGAAGAAGGGTGATGCCCTGAAACCGGTCCTAGGATGCTTGTTTCCGGTCCAGGGAGGACCTGGCTTGGCAGTTCGGGCTGGACTGTTCCCACAAGGAACAGGGTCAAGACTGATTTGCATATGGCTGGGTCCAAACTGGGGTGGTGTGGTGAGCAAAAGAATGATGGATTTAACCCAGATCCTTGTGACTGGGGGTGAATGTTTGCATTGTCCAGCATTCCGTCCATCAATTGTTTCTTTTGCATTTGTCGCCCTAAGTGGGAAGGGTATGCCCAGACGTGGGTCCCGTGCTCACTACACCACTGGATTCAAGCTAGCCTGGCTGAAGAAGGGTGATGCCCTGAAACCGGTCCTAGGATGCTTGTTTCCGGTCCAGGGAGGACCTGGCTTGGCAGTTCGGGCTGGACTGTTCCCACAAGGAACAGGGTCAAGACTGATTTGCATATGGCTGGGTCCAAACTGGGGTGGTGTGGTGAGCAAAAGAATGATGGATTTAACCCAGATCCTTGTGACTGGGGGTGAATGTTTGCATTGTCCAGCATTCCGTCCATCAATTGTTTCTTTTGCATTTGTCGCCCTAAGTGGGAAGGGTATGCCCAGACGTGGGTCCCGTGCTCACTACACCACTGGATTCAAGCTAGCCTGGCTGAAGAAGGGTGATGCCCTGAAACCGGTCCTAGGATGCTTGTTTCCGGTCCAGGGAGGACCTGGCTTGGCAGTTCGGGCTGGACTGTTCCCACAAGGAACAGGGTCAAGACTGATTTGCATATGGCTGGGTCCAAACTGGGGTGGTGTGGTGAGCAAAAGAATGATGGATTTAACCCAGATCCTTGTGACTGGGGGTGAATGTTTGCATTGTCCAGCATTCCGTCCATCAATTGTTTCTTTTGCATTTGTCGCCCTAAGTGGGAAGGGTATGCCCAGACGTGGGTCCCGTGCTCACTACACCACTGGATTCAAGCTAGCCTGGCTGAAGAAGGGTGATGCCCTGAAACCGGTCCTAGGATGCTTGTTTCCGGTCCAGGGAGGACCTGGCTTGGCAGTTCGGGCTGGACTGTTCCCACAAGGAACAGGGTCAAGACTGATTTGCATATGGCTGGGTCCAAACTGGGGTGGTGTGGTGAGCAAAAGAATGATGGATTTAACCCAGATCCTTGTGACTGGGGGTGAATGTTTGCATTGTCCAGCATTCCGTCCATCAATTGTTTCTTTTGCATTTGTCGCCCTAAGTGGGAAGGGTATGCCCAGACGTGGGTCCCGTGCTCACTACACCACTGGATTCAAGCTAGCCTGGCTGAAGAAGGGTGATGCCCTGAAACCGGTCCTAGGATGCTTGTTTCCGGTCCAGGGAGGACCTGGCTTGGCAGTTCGGGCTGGACTGTTCCCACAAGGAACAGGGTCAAGACTGATTTGCATATGGCTGGGTCCAAACTGGGGTGGTGTGGTGAGCAAAAGAATGATGGATTTAACCCAGATCCTTGTGACTGGGGGTGAATGTTTGCATTGTCCAGCATTCCGTCCATCAATTGTTTCTTTTGCATTTGTCGCCCTAAGTGGGAAGGGTATGCCCAGACGTGGGTCCCGTGCTCACTACACCACTGGATTCAAGCTAGCCTGGCTGAAGAAGGGTGATGCCCTGAAACCGGTCCTAGGATGCTTGTTTCCGGTCCAGGGAGGACCTGGCTTGGCAGTTCGGGCTGGACTGTTCCCACAAGGAACAGGGTCAAGACTGATTTGCATATGGCTGGGTCCAAACTGGGGTGGTGTGGTGAGCAAAAGAATGATGGATTTAACCCAGATCCTTGTGACTGGGGGTGAATGTTTGCATTGTCCAGCATTCCGTCCATCAATTGTTTCTTTTGCATTTGTCGCCCTAAGTGGGAAGGGTATGCCCAGACGTGGGTCCCGTGCTCACTACACCACTGGATTCAAGCTAGCCTGGCTGAAGAAGGGTGATGCCCTGAAACCGGTCCTAGGATGCTTGTTTCCGGTCCAGGGAGGACCTGGCTTGGCAGTTCGGGCTGGACTGTTCCCACAAGGAACAGGGTCAAGACTGATTTGCATATGGCTGGGTCCAAACTGGGGTGGTGTGGTGAGCAAAAGAATGATGGATTTAACCCAGATCCTTGTGACTGGGGGTGAATGTTTGCATTGTCCAGCATTCCGTCCATCAATTGTTTCTTTTGCATTTGTCGCCCTAAGTGGGAAGGGTATGCCCAGACGTGGGTCCCGTGCTCACTACACCACTGAATTCAAGCTAGCCTGGCTGAAGAAGGGTGATGCCCTGAAACCGGTCCTAGGATGCTTGTTTCCGGTCCAGGGAGGACCTGGCTTGGCAGTTCGGGCTGGACTGTTCCCACAAGGAACAGGGTCAAGACTGATTTGCATATGGCTGGGTCCAAACTGGGGTGGTGTGGTGAGCAAAAGAATGATGGATTTAACCCAGATCCTTGTGACTGGGGGTGAATGTTTGCATTGTCCAGCATTCCGTCCATCAATTGTTTCTTTTGCCTTTGTTTATGTTCTACCGGACTTCTACTTTTAATGCCACATATGCTGAATAAAGCAACTTTCTGTTCTCTAGTGCTTTTGCTTCTGATGTACATGATGTTGATGATGCTAACCATGCCCTTGCTGCAGTGATGGTGATATTTGGTCTCATGATAATGAAGTGTTACTGTGCAGGAACCCATGTGGTCCAGGGGGAATGTGTCCTATCCTGTGGTGTATCCATGTCATCCATAGCAGCATCTGAGGGTGTCATGTGTTCAGTATTTGGCAATGGGATTTCCTACTTAGATTGGCAATTTCACATCTGTGGCTTCCACCCCTGCACATCTGTTGTGCCTGCCATTGTTCTATTCGTCTACTTCCCTGACCGTGTGGCCATCTCCAGTGAACATGCAGGTTTGGGCATCAATGGGGAAGGACTCATCTGTGTTGTCAGTGCAACATTGCTATACAAGTGTGTTGGATCTGTGCTGATGATTCCGTTGGCACTTCCATGACCAGGCTGATGGGACGGGAGCCCTCATTTGGTGCTAATTGTTGATTGTGTGTCCCATTGCTGCCATGGTATGGTATCTGTTCGCCTCACATCTGCAGTCTCCACAGGGTATCTGCATGTGTGTGCCCATTGGTGCAAATATGTGGGTCTGGATTCGGATGGTCACTTCTGTCATTGTGTCATTGATGATTGTTGATGGTGTCAGCCCCCATGGGTGTTGTTTGTCTGCACATGGCCAAAGTTATGTCTTATTTGCACTGCAGGATTTGGCTCCCCCAATTTATGTTGCAATGGGACACATACACTACTTTGCCACTGATGTGTTTGTTGTTCTGTGACCAGGAATCATCCATGCAGTTTGGCAGTTGCACCTCTTACTTTGTCAACACTTACCTTTTGGTCACTGTGATGATGGGGGTTTGGACCCCATTGCCACAATGTTCAAAATGTGCTGCAGCTATGGACCCCACACTTGCCTTTTGGTCACTGTGATGATGGGTGTTTGGACCCCATTGCCACAATGTTCAAAATGTGCTGCAGCTATGGACCCCACACTTACCTTTTGGTCACTGTGATGATGGGTGTTTGGACCCCATTGCCACAATGTTCAAAATGTGCTGCAGCTATGGACCCCACACTTACCTTTTGGGCAATGTGATGATGGGGGTTTGGACCCCATTGCCACAATGTTCAAAATGTGCTGCAGCTATGGACCCCACACTTGCCTTTTGGTCACTGTGATGATGGGGGTTTGGACCCCATTGCCACAATGTTCAAAATGTGCTGCAGCTATGGACCCCACACTTACCTTTTGGTCACTGTGATGATGGGTGTTTGGACCCCATTGCCACAATGTTCAAAATGTGCTGCAGCTATGGACCCCACACTTACCTTTTGGGCAATGTGATGATGGGGGTTTGGACCCCATTGCCACAATGTTCAAAATGTGCTGCAGCTATGGACCCCACACTTGCCTTTTGGTCACTGTGATGATGGGGGTTTGGACCCCATTGCCACAATGTTCAAAATGTGCTGCAGCTATGGACCCCACATTTACCTTTTGGTCACTGTGATGATGGGTGTTTGGACCCCATTGCCACAATGTTCAAAATGTGCTGCAGCTATGGACCCCACACTTACCTTTTGGGCAATGTGATGATGGGGGTTTGGACCCCATTGCCACAATGTTCAAAATGTGCTGCAGCTATGGACCCCACACTTACCTTTTGGTCACTGTGATGATGGGTGTTTGGACCCCATTGCCACAATGTTCAAAATGTGCTGCAACTATGGACCCCACACTTACCTTTTGGTCACTGTGATGATGGGGGTTTGGACCCCATTGCCACAATGGTCATGGCTTGCTTATGTTGTGTGTGCCACACACATATTTGTGTGGCACATGTGCTAGGGGGTCACATTGTATGTTCGAAGTCATGTTCGGTGTTGTAGGCATTTGACACAGTCTACACACGCTTGTCATGGTGTTGGGGGATGTCTTCTTCTTGCATTCCCTAGGTTGTGGTGTGCTGGTTGTGTCATGCATTGTCCATCCTATGGGTGGGGGTGGTAGTGGTGGTAGGCATCCTGCCCCCCTGGGTGAGGGTGGTAGTAGTGGTAGGCATCCTGCCCCCCCTGGGTGAGGGTGGTAGTAGTGGTAGGCATCCTGCCCCCCCTGGCTAAGGGTGGTAGTAGTGGTAGGCATCCTGCCCCCCCTGGGTGAGGGTGGTAGTAGTGGTAGGCATCCTGCCCCCCCTGGCTAAGGGTGGTAGTAGTGGTAGGCATCCTGCCCCCCCTGGGTGAGGGTGGTAGTAGTGGTAGGCATCCTGCCCACCCTGGGTGAGGGTGGTACTAGTGGTAGGCATCCAGCCCACCCTGGGTGAGGGTGGTAGTAGTGGTAGGCATCCTGCCCCCCTGGGTGAGGGTGGTACTAGTGGTAGGCATCCAGCCCACCCTGGGTGAGGGTGGTAGTAGTGGTAGGCATCCTGCCCCCCTGGGTGAGGGTGGTAGTAGTGGTAGGCATCCTGCCCCCTGGGTGAGGGTGGTAGTAGTGGTAGGCATCCTGCCCCCTGGGTGAGGGTGGTACTAGTGGTAGGCATCCAGCCCACCCTGGGTGAGGGTGGTAGTAGTGGTAGGCATCCAGCCCCCCTGGCTAAGGGTGGTGGTAGTGGTAGGCATTCTGCCCCCCTGGGTGAGGGTGGTAGTAGTGGTAGGCATCCTGCCCCCTGGGTGAGGGTGGTAGTAGTGGTAGGCATCCTGCCCCCCTGGCTAAGGGTGGTAGTAGTGGTAGGCATCCTGCCCCCCTGGGTGAGGGTGGTAGTAGTGGTAGGCATCCTGCCCCCCTGGGTGAGGGTGGTACTAGTGGTAGGCATCCAGCCCACCCTGGGTGAGGGTGGTAGTAGTGGTAGGCATCCTGCCCCCCTGGGTGAGGGTGGTAGTAGTGGTAGGCATCCTGCCCCCCTGGCTAAGGGTGGTAGTAGTGGTAGGCATCCTGCCCCCCTGGGTGAGGGTGGTAGTAGTGGTAGGCATCCTTCCCCCTGGGTGAGGGTGGTAGTAGTGGTAGGCATCCTGCCCCCCTGGCTAAGGGTGGTAGTAGTGGTAGGCATCCTGCCCCCTGGGTGAGGGTGGTAGTAGTGGTAGGCATCCAGCCCACCCTGGGTGAGGGTGGTAGTAGTGGTAGGCATCCAGCCCCCCTGGGTAAGGGTGGTAGTGGTGGTAGGCATCCTGCCCCCCTGGGTAGGGGTGGTGGTGCGCATTCAGGCCCCTGTGTGCATATGTGGCATTGGTGATGGGCATCCCGCCCCTATGGTGCTGCTGTTGCTGGTGTAAGTATATTCTGCATCCCTGTGTGTGTGTGTGATGTGTCGTGTACGTGTTGTATGTGTTTTGTGGTTGGTGTCTGGCTTACCTTCTGCGCCGTACGTGTCCGTGCCTGTTCCGGTAGTATATGTAGAATATTGGTATGATCGGGACGAAGGGATTCATGGTTGGTTCGTGTCGTTCGTCCTTCTCGTTGCTTCGCGTCGTCCTCGCCGCTTCGCCTCGTCCTCGCCGCTTCACCTCGCCGCTTCGCCTCGTCCTCGCCGCTCGCCTCGCCGCTCGCGTCGTCCCTCGCCGCTGCCGTGTTCGCCTCGGAGCCGTGGATCGTGTTGTGGTGCGAATCGGAGCTTATGTGCGCCTCTCCCGGATGCTTTGACGTGCCGTGGCGTAGCGACGGGTTCGGCGCGTACGGAAAGCGCATCGTACTTGTCCGGCCGGACGGGGCTGCATTTTTCCTTCCGTGCGACTCGATTCGGCGTTTTCGGATTCGCCTCGGTCGGAGAACAGGACCTGGTTTGGGTGAGTACGGCTCGGCCGGATTCTTTGCTGTTGTGCGCATCGTACTTACTCGTTCGGTGTGCTGTACGGATCGGTCGGGAAACAGGCTTTCGCATGGCTTTTTTCCCGACCGAATGGTATTGGGTGCGCCTCCGACCGAGTTCGGAATCGGCCCCCAAGCAACCAAAAAAGGGAGCACATCTATCTCAGATAAATGTTGGTGATCAAATACTACTCATCCAAGACGAATGTTTAGGGAGGAAGATCAGACTACCTTTTGAATGCTCTTGATGCAAGGTAGATGAATGTAAAATAATAATGGTAATTGTTGAACATTAGAATGAACAATTGACAAGGACTTTTTTCAAGTTTACATGTCTTTGACAGACATCTAGTGCACTCAAAATGTCAGGCAGCATATGAACTGAGGTACACCACTCCTGATCAATGGGACAGAGAAGGGCTCTTTGATAATGAATCTGCATCAATGACAAACAACCACACAATTGAAATGGTACCTTAGACATGGCCTATAACCGTGAATGAAAGGGAATGATGCACACCGTACAAGCACATCCATGGCCATCCCAGAAAGTGCCTGAGAACTTTGTTGAGTATCCAAATGGGTGTGCAATTCTCCATTAAGAACCATCATTAACTAGAGTTATTTATTTGCGGGGTATATGTGTTTTTATATTTCTGTTGTATATGGCTTACATAGAAAGATTTTATCATGATATAACCGGGCAAAATACATTTATTTACTGCAACAACGTCATAACAGTGGTTAATAAAAGTGGATAACCACTGTTGTGATTACATCCAGGTGAAGTGCTTGCTTCCTCTTTGTTTGACTGCCTCACTGGGATTCCGGAGACTCAAGTGCAGCAACGAAAAGGCAGTTGGTATTCTCACGTGTCTTCTCCCACCTCTCCCATGTATCCACAGAGCTGCGCCAAGCACCTTCTCACTATTGAAACCACGCTGACAGAGCAAATTAATCCGCACTGACAAGCAGCTTTCAAAAATAGCAGCTGTCGGTGTGGTGTCAGCGCACTGTAAGAGCATGGAGCGCTGCTTTTGACTGGGGATGGCGGAATTGCACAAAGGGTTGTGTAGATGGGTAATTGCATTCACAGAGATTTGCAACGTTTTTGAACTTAGGTTCTTCTCAAGTTTAGGATGTTTAATGTGGGTTGCTGTCGATTGCTCTTTGATGCACGGGAGCAAGTACACTAATCAGGGGTAAATTGCCACTGAATGGGAGTCTCCTATGGTACTGGTGTTGCTTCTATTAATTATGAACTCCTTTTATTTACCTTGCTGATTCTCTCCTATTTAGGTTGAGCAGACAAGCTTTGGACCTGATTCACAAAGGACCTGAGCACGCGTGGTAGAGGCCTCACTCTCCAGGCAGAAACTCCACATTAAGAATTTTCATTGTGGTAATTCCTCCCCCAATGCGGAGCCTCCCCCACCACTGTGGGGACTGACCCACGAGTGTGGAGGCCCTTTGTGAATCAGGCTCTGTTTGTTTTTTTTGCGGCTGTTTGGTGTCAAGAAATGGCTTTGCACTTTTCTCCTAACTTACGGAAAAGTTGCAGTGCCATAGGTTAGTCAGTTAAGAAGTGGTGCCAGAATTGGTGAGATGTCACCACAGAGTCATGCTGTCACTGGTTGGTTGTGGCTACAGCAGGGTTGTGAATAGTTGTGCTTTGCATGGCCATGCTGTGATAGGTTGACCTTTGAAATTGCCACACTGTGATTGGTTGCTTTTCATCTATCCATTTTCTGATGAGAATAATGGATGCCGTGTTTAAAAAGCCTAAAACTCCTTGCATACCTGCTGTGCAGGAAGAGAAGATTACCTCCAAAAGACTCGCCTGTGTATGAAATCTGAAGGGGACAAGAAAGTTTGCATACCCAAAGACCTGGTGTCCACTTATGTGGTAGAGGATGACACAGGCAAGTGGTTTTCTGCCTATGAGGAGGCCCTTAAGACGCTCAGGGTGCCAGAAGAGTTTTGGGGGGCATCACTCTGGAAACACATGCCTACAATGGGAGGGATACCGAAAGATACAGAACCAGTCTTGGGTGGATCTTCTTGATTATGCCAGCAAGGTGTTGAATGGTTGGGTGTGGGGCAGCAAAGTTAGTGATTTTACTGGGCTGTTGAATCTGATACTGAGAGAACACATGCTCAGTACCTGTTTGTGGAGCTGCGTCAGCACCTGGTTGACAGCAAGATCACTGACGCCAGAGAGATTGCACAGGAGTCAGACCTCTGGATCAGTACCAGAGTGTCAAAGAAGGTACCTGGGAGTACCCCAAGAAGGGTGGTTCAGGTTCCCGCCACAAGCGTGAGCGGGAGGTGAAGGAAGACACATTCAAGTCCCAGAATAAGGGGGGAAGAGAGGGCTCCCATGCCCCTTCTGAGAAACAGGGGGGCGGGGTCTGGTGAGCGGTGGGCCATTGTGCCCCATTTCCACCCCTGATGGTTTGTTTGTTCTGAGTTAGGACACAAACAGGGGACTCTACCTGTTCAAAGAAACCACCCACTGGTGGGAACTCTACTGGGGTGGCTAATGTGGTCATAGACCATGCTATGATCTCCCTTAGCTGGGAGGTGGAATCAGAGGTGACGGCATAAGTCATCACTTCCACCAGGTGAAGATGAATGGGTTCCCTGTCACTGCTGTGAGAGATACCAGGCCTGCCAGACTATGGTTGTGGAAAGTCTGCTTTCTCCAGAGCAGTACATCGGTCAGGTTTGTAGGGTAATTCAGGCCCAGGGGCAGGAATGTTCCCGCCCCAAGGCCTTAATATCCCTGGAGTGGGGTGGGAACCTGACACAGATGAGGGTTACCAGATGCCCATAGACTGCATTCTGGGGAATGAGTTGCCTCTTGTGTCAGGAGAGTTGGGAGGGGCAACCACCCAGGGTGCCCTAACAGTAGGTTTTATGGGGGTACCACTCCCAAGGGAAGGGTACGGGAGCCCAGATGGAGGGGCAGGGTGAGGGAGGACTCACCACATCCCTGGTAGGGTACCGAGCCCTGGCTGAAAACCAGTCTCAGGATACCACCCCGGGACTGGTGGGAGGTAGAGTGGAAGTGGGGTGACCAACTGCACGGGCTGTTGTCCCCCACTCTGAGAAACCTCAGAGGTCAGAGAACCCTCAGTAGCCCATAGGGAACTTCTTGCCAACCCCAAGGCTGGAAGAGAGGCCTACCAGTGTCCCCCCTTGGAGCTTTCACCTTGCAGTGGATGGTCGGGGCCGAGCTCTTGACACTGACAGCTGTCAGTAGCCTCTGCTGGTGACTGTCCTTGAGTTAGGGACAGAAGTCTGATCCAAGGGGAGGTATAGGCCACATCACTTTGTTGGCCATGACGGTACTATCTGCTCACTGGGATGCGTCTGTGAACAGATTAAGGTTAGGTGCTTCCCAGATGGGGTCCACAAGTGAGAAGGGTGCCCGATGAGTCAGTCCAGCGGCTCAGGAGAGTGTAGACAGAGGGATCCAACTGAGTTCAGAGAGGCTTGGAACTGGCAAGTACCTATGATTAATAGGGCCTTCGTCTATGTGCTATCGCCTAAGCAGGGAAGCCCATCAAGGTATTAATTAATCTACCTTGGCTTTTGGCTTGAGGGGGTCATGTTGGACTTTGCCCCTTCTGCAGGGTTATCCTCCAAACTTTTTGCCTTCACCCTCCTGTTTTCTAAACCCATTTTTGTTGGCTTTTAGGACTCAGCACACTTTACCACCGCTAACCACTGCTAAGGTGCTTGTGCTCACTCACTCAAACATGGTAGAATTGGCTTACACCCAATTGGTACATTTAATTTACTTGCAAGTCCTTAGTAAGGTGGTACTACATGTACCCAGGGCCTGTAATTTAAATGCTACTAGTCAGCTTGCATCACTAATTGTGCCACCCAATTAAGTAGCCTGTCAAGTATGTCTCAGGTCTCGCAATGCAGCCTGTGCGTGCAGTTTAAAACTGTCATTTCAACCTGGCAAAATAAACCTTTTGCCAACCCTAAACCTGTCTTTTATAATACATATAAGTCATCCCTAGGGTAGGCCCTAAACAGCCCAAAGGCCAGGGTGCAGTGCATTTAAAATGTTGGACATGTACTTTTAACTTTTACATGTCTTAGTAGTGAAAAACTACTGCAGGATTACCTTATTACATTAAATAAGAGCTAATGTTCAATTGGGATCAAGTAGGAAGGCTGAGTTTGGTGTCGTTTAAACCATTGTAATTTAAAACCCTCTTTAATGTTAAAGTCAAATTTTAAATCACAAATCGAAAAATGTCACTTTTAGAAAGGTGGCATTTTCTTGCCCAATCATTTTGTGCCTGCAGTCAGTGTGCCAGGTCACACGACTAGGTGTAGCTGGCAGTTGGTCTTTGTGTATTGCTCCCAGACAGCAAGACAAATGAGAATAGAAGATGACAAGATGGGACATCTCTGACTTGACGAGGGGGAGGAGATATAACCTGCTACACTTGCACATCACAAAGGCTTTGCCTCAGCACACTCACAAAGGGTTTGACACTACTCACTACTCCTTTGTGATCCAAGGCATGTTGGGGCCAGGGCAGTGAGGCACAAAATTCCAAACACCTCTGTGTGGAACCCTCCAGAACCTTCTCCTACTTCAAAGTGTGCACCAGGTATAAAAAATTGACCCTCAGACGCAAATCTTCAGTACGTCTCAGACTTGTGGAAGACTTGGAAGGACAGATGTGGAGCTCTGCAAGAAGGACTGCTACTCTGTTGCTCCGCTGCCGTGCTGCAATGCTGCACTGCTGCCTGAGTGAGAAGGATTGGACCTGCATCTTGAACCCAGGACCACCAGAGTGACTCCAAGGGTTAGTTGGCTGGCCTCTTGATCAGAGCATTAGGGACAAAAAAGGCTCCAATCACCTTGAACCCAGCACCAGGACTCTGTCTGCTGTGAGTCCTACCGTCCAAGTAGTGCCAGCCCAGTCCTGGACCCTTGGATGAAGGCCTGGCTCTGCCAACCCAGCTGTGGGCCTTTGGGCAGAACTGACACAGCATGACGCATCTCCTCGCAGCTCTGTTCTGGAACCGCCATAGCACGATACATCACAGATGCCGCACTTCGCATTACAGCCTGCAGTCTCCTCAGAATAGTCGCTGCGCGATGCATCCTTAACACAGCCCTTTGCCTTGCTAGTCCCTCATTGACGGCATCCTCGCAGGACTTTGCATCACAGCCTTGCAGCTTTTTTGAAATCGCCACTGCACCATGCATCCTTGACAAGGGATCTTGCAACTCTCTGCAACTAGAATTTAAGGTACTTTGTTTGGTGAGCCTAAGTTGGTTCTTGTATCCTGCCCACACTCCATCACGCTCCGTTGAAACTTGGGACTTTGTTGAGGCCTGGTGCAACCAGATCACCACAGTTGGCACTTTGAGCTTCTAGGCATTATTTTTACTTTACAATTTGAAATTGCACATCTTCGGGTCAACTGATTGCATTTTTGTTGTTTTGGTCTCAAATAATTCATTAAATGTTACTCTATTTTCCTAAATTGGTGTCGGATTTTTCTTGTGTTGTGTTTTCACCAGGGGTGGTTCCTGGTGCTGGGTGTGGGGGCTCTGCTCCTCTAACTTTACATTACCATCCATATTTCCATTTTAATCTAGTGCCTTTGGCTGCCTAAATTGACGCTTGCCGAAACGGACGTCAGGCAGCCTTTATTAGACACATGTGCTAGTGCGCATGTGACAGTTTTGATCATGAATTTTCTGCAGCCAATGGGCTGACATGCTGCCACCCAAACCTTCAATGCTTGTGGGTCCTCGGTGAACACCGTGATGCAGCGTCGTATTTTTGGAATCAGCCCCAGTCATGTACATTCTCAGCCCTGTACTTCCCTGGGCTTTCTGTCAATACCAGTGCTGCCTCTCACTACACCGCCCTTTCCCAAATCGTCACAAGGTGGGGTGTGGTCAGCAAACATAACTGACCCCACCCAAGCCTGTGACGAGTGAGAAAGGGAGGGTTTGCAACCTTTGAGGTCCATGAGAGACCTGTATCCCAGCAGTGCTGTCCGGGTCGCATAGCTCTTATTTTTGTGAAGTGAGTTTTTTAATTATCACATGCATGGAGTGTGCTGGAGTGGAAGGTGTGCATCTTTTGAATTTTTAGTCTTCTGCTGTGCCCTTGGGTATCTGTGTCATCGTGGGTGAGGTTTCATATCTTCCTGGCCAAGAGCCCATCGGCCATTTGCAGGTGGGCATCATTAGTCGCTCCACCGTGGCGGGTTGGGGGACCAAGGGAGTGGGTCATGACCGGAAGTGGTTATGAGTCATGCGACAGAGGGGAGGGGGCAGAGTAGAGCCCTGTAAAAGTGGGCTACCCCCAGTGATCTCCTCCTTGTCCCTTGATGTGTTGCGAGAGCCGGACTGAATGTTTGTTTGCTGTCCAGGTTAATGAGCAGTACAGGGGGCGTGTCGTAGCAATGGGATTGTGAAGTAATGAAGAGTTTCACGAGTGTAGTTGTTCAGGTCGGGGAGATTAGCTCTCCGCTTTGTACTGCAGTAATGTAACACTGAGGGCAAGTACTACGTTGGCAAGTCCATGCCCATGGGCTATGCAGTCGCGTGTGCACATTTTGAAACTTTTCGTCGTTTCCCGGAATGGGCGGTTCGAGATCTTGTTGGTGTCTGATAACATTGTTCATTACCTGGATGGCTTCCTCTTCTTGGGGCCACCGGGGTCCCAGGATTGAAAGCGTGCTCTGCAACATTTCCAAGAACTAGCGAAAGTAGTGGGGGTCCCACTAGCCGCAGAAAAAACAGAGGGCCCCAGTATGAGGCTGACATTACTAGGCATTGAGATTGATTCAGAGGCAGGAGTATGCAGGCTACCGCTGAATAAAGTGGAGGAATTCCAGAAAACCTAACTTGATTGCCTGAGTTCTACCAAGTTGACCCTCCATCAGTTACAGAGGTTGGTGGGGCAGCTTAACTTTGCGCTCAGGATCATCCCCATGGGGTGGTTCTTTTTGAGAAACATCGCAAGGGCCATGTTGGGCTTGAAAGCAAAGCATCACCACACCCGACTCTCAAGGGAGGTTAGACAGGATCTGCATATCTGGGTGGAATTCATGGAAGATTTTAATGGCTCTGTGATTTGGCCACGGCCGGCATGGAGTAATGCCGAACTAGCCATGTACACAGATGCGGCTGGGAACGTGAGTTTTGGTGCCATCCTGGGGAACAAGTGGTGTATGCAGCACTGGCCAGAGGACTGGGTTGAGAGAGGCTTGATCAAGAACCTAACATTCCTGGAGCTCTTTCCCATTATTGTGGCATTACATATTTGGAGGTCTCAGCTCTCTAGCAGTAGAATGATTTTTTGGTCAGACAACATGTCAGTCGTCTCTGCCATAAATAACCAAAGCAAAAACAACAATTGATGGACAGAATGCAGAACAATGTCGTACATTCACCCCAGTACAGAGATCCGGGCCTAAATCCATCGTTTTTTTGCTCACCATGCCATTCCAGTTTGGACCCAGCCATATGCAAATCAGTCTTGACCCTGCGCCCAATGGGAACAGTCCAGCCCGAACTGCCAGGCCAGGTCCTCCCTGGACTGGAAACAAGCATCCTAGGACCGGTTTCGGGCTATCAGCCCTCATCAGCCAGGATAGCTTGACTCCAGTGGCATGGAGAGCACGGGACCCACGTCTGGGCATACCCGTCCCACTCGAGGCGACAAATGCAAAAACAACAATTGATGGACAGAATGCAGAACAATGTCGTACATTCACCCCAGTACAGAGATCTGGGCCTAAATCCATCGTTTTTGCTCACCATGCCATTCCAGTTTGGACCCAGCCATATGCAAATCAGTCTTGACCCTGCGCCTCAATGGGAACAGTCCAGCCCGAACTGCCAGGCCAGGTCCTCCCTGGACTGGAAACAAGCATCCTAGGACCGGTTTCGGGCTTTCAGCCCTCATCAGCCAGGATAGCTTGACTCCAGTGGCATGGAGAGCACGGGACCCACGCCTGGGCATACCCGTCCCACTCGGGTGACAAATGCAAAACAGCAATTGATGGACAGAATGCAGAACAATGTCGTACATTCACCCCAGTACAGAGATCTGGGCCTAAATCCATCGTTTTTGCTCACCATGCCATTCCAGTTTGGACCCAGCCATATGCAAATCAGTCTTGACCCTGCGCCCAATGGGAACAGTCCAGCCCGAACTGCCAGGCCAGGTCCTCCCTGGACTGGAAACAAGCATCCTAGGACCGGTTTCGGGCTTTCAGCCCTCATCAGCCAGGATAGCTTGACTCCAGTGGCATGGAGAGCACGGGACCCACGCCTGGGCATACCCGCCCCACTCGGGTGACAAATGCAAAAACAACAATTGATGGACAGAATGCAGAACAATGTCGTACATTCACCCCAGTACAGAGATCTGGGCCTAAATCCGTTGCTTTTTGCTCACCATGCCATTCCAGTTTGGACCCAGCCATATGCAAATCAGTCTTGACTTGATTTGCATATGGCTGGGTCCAAACTGGGGTGGTGTGGTGAGCAGAAGAATGATGGATTTAACCCAGATCCTTGTGAATGTTTGCATTGTCCAGCATTCCGTCCATCAATTGTTTCTTTTGCATTTGTCGCCCTAAGTGGGAAGGGTATGCCCAGACGTGGGTCCCGTGCTCACTACACCACTGGATTCAAGCTAGCCTGGCTGAAGAAGGGTGATGCCCTGAAACCAGTTCCAGGATGCTTGTTTCCGGTCCAGGGAGGACCTGGCTTGGCAGTTTGGGCTGGACTGTTCCCACAAGGAACAGGGTCAAGACTGACTTGCATATGGCTGGGTCCAAACTGGGGTGGTGTGGTGAGCAAAAGAATGATGGATTTAACCCAGATCCTTGTGACTGGGGGTGAATGTTTGCACTGTCCAGCATTCCGTCCATCAATTGTTTCTTTTGCATTTGTCGCCCTAAGTGGGAAGGGTATGCCCAGACGTGGGTCCCGTGCTCACTACACCACTGGATTCAAGCTAGCCTGGCTGAAGAAGGGTGATGTCCTGAAACCAGTCCCAGGATGCTTGTTTCCGGTCCAGGGAGGACCAGGCTTGGAGGTTCGGGCTGGACTGTTCCCACAAGGAACAGGGTCAAGACTGATTTGCATATGGCTGGGTCCAAACTGGGGTGGGGTGGTGTGGTGTGGTGTGGTGAGCAAAATAATGATGGATTTAACCCAGATCCTTGTGACTGGGGGTGAATGTTTGCATTGTCCAGCATTCCGTCCATCAATTGTTTCTTTTGCATTTGTCGCCCTAAGTGGGAAGGGTATGCCCAGATGTGGGTCCCGTGCTCACTACACCACTGGATTCAAGCTAGCCTGGCTGAAGAAGGGTGATGCCCTGAAACCGGTCCCAGGATGCTTGTTTCCGGTCCAGGGAGGACCTGGCTTGGCAGTTCGGGCTGGACTGTTCCCACAAGGAACAGGGTCAAGACTGATTTGCATATGGCTGGGTCCAAACTGGGGTGGTGTGGTGAGCAAAAGAATGATGGATTTAACCCAGATCCTTCTGACTGGGGGTGAATGTTTGCGTTGTCCAGCATTCCGTCCATCAATTGTTTCTTTTGCATAAATAACCAAAGAGCGCAGTTCCCACTCGTCCTGCGCCTTCTCAAACCTATGATTCAGGTATGCCTCGCAGAGAATGCGCACTTTACAGTGAAGCATGTAGCAGGAGTTAAGAACACACTAGCTGATACCCTGTCTCGTTTTAAGTTGGCAAATTTCAGAACGCAACTACCAGAAGCGGACAAGGAGATGTCGCCTTTCCCTGCGAGCCTATGGAAGCTTGGTGTCCCACTGTCCCGGAGCTGCTGATAACAGCAGCACTGGCGCCTGGAACAAAGCGAGCTTATGAAGTTGCATGGTGGACATATCAAGCCTCCATGCCAGAGTGTAGAAAGGAGTGTCTCTTTCCAACAGCTAGCGTTTTGTCTTTTTTGGGTGTTCAACAGGAGGCGGGAAAGTCAGTGTCAGCAGTGAGGCGGCAGCTGTCAGCAATTGTCTTCTTTTCTGGACTACGGGGGTGGCAGACCCCACCAAGGACTTTAGAGTAAAAATGGCACTTAGGGGGTGGGAGAGGCTAGTGCCCACCAGCCAAGACAGCAGGAGACTGATTGATGTAGCTAGACTATACCAACTTTTAGGTGTCTTACCCAGTGTATGTTCTTCTCCTTTTGAGGTCCAGCTTTTTAGCATGGATTATTCCCTGGCCTTCTTCGGAGCATTCCGAATTTCAGAATTAGTAGCTAGATCACAGGCAGACACATAGGCAGGGATTAAGCAAGAGGACATGTTACTGGGTCTGCATTCACTGAGCCTGTTGGTCAGGAGATCCAAAAATGATGCCAGGGGTAAGGGCATTTGGGTACAGGTAGGCGAGGCATCCTCCTGCCATGGCTGTCTGGTTTCTCTGGCCAGAGATTACCTGCGAGTCAGACCATCAGAGGGGCACCCCAATTTCCTGGTTCATGCAAATGGGGCCCCCATGGCTCGACCACAGTTTACACGGATCTGACAGAAGGACCTAGGAGTGTTGGGGGGTGCCCACAGTAGGTTTTACTTCACACTCCTTTCGGATTGGGGCAGCCACAACTGCAGCAGGAATGGGAATGTCACCAGAGGGGATTAAGGCTAATGGAAGATGGAAATCCTGTTGCTTTGAATGCTACGTCCGACCTCATTTGGCATAGGGTGAGCGGGTAGAGCCTCCCCTTGCCCCTCCCTATTCCCTCACCGCTATTTAGTAGGGCAGCGAATGGAGACCCGAAATGGAGCACCACTGGTTGGATGTGGCCAGTCTTAAGCTACGACACCTGCCGGTACGGTTGAGTTAAGCGCTTGAGCTTGGCAGGCTTCCCAAGCCAGACATTCTACTCATTCATGTCACGGGGAATCACAATGGGGAGACGGGGAGTATGTGAAGGGCTCATATAGGTGTTTGCTAAACTGCGCCATTTGCTCCTGGGTGCCCGATTATTGTGGTCTGAGGTCATCCCTCGGGGCGATGGCCTGGCGATGCTATCCCTGAGAGGATCAATAAGTCAGTGAACAAGCTAAACCAGTGGTTCCCAAACATTTTCGACCCGTGGCTCCCTTTATCTATTGGCCGTTGTCCGCGGCTCCCCATTACGTCATTTTATTTTTCGGGTGGCGGGGATGTAAGCCCGGCCTCTGGAGTACTTCCATTTTTCTCCTCTTTTGTCCGGTGGTTGGTCGCTTGCTTACCAAGACATCCAATGGTTGTTCAAAAAACACAGGGGGTTCTGCATCACAGACAGACTGTGCTAAAGTGGCATGTACACAAAAAGCCCAACAGTAAATAAGCGAGACGTTGGGGTTGCCACCTGACCAGTTTTCTACCAGCACCACCAGTATTTTTAAGTCCCACCCAAAGCTGGCATTTTTATAGCCCTTATGATCTGTACATGCTTCAAACAGCAAATATAATTTGAGATCACTTTTAAATGTATTCTAGAGCTGTGTTGATGATAAGTGACTAATAATTGAAGTAAGCACCTTCATGCAAAGTGCTGCTGTCTGTTGAGTCCTGTAGGTTAGGAAAATATATCTAATTTCTCAGCCATGCCAGCTCAAGGCTTCTCGAAGCGCTCTTAGCTTCCAAGTGCAACAGAGATGCAGCTGCAAGGGCTTGGAAATGTTACCCAAATATCTTGAATTATAATGGTTTTCACGCGCAAATAAAAAAGAATATACAGTGCACATGTGATGTACTTTCCTATCTGCTAAGCACCACCATCATTTTAGTTTATTTTATTTTATTGTTGAGCTGATTCCTGGATCCAGACGATAGAAAATGGGCGCTATTCTCTGGCTGTTATCAGAGCAGGGAGTTAATTAATATTTAATTGTGTGTTGTTTCTTTCTTTGCAGAAATTGGCAGGTGCAGTGCTCGGTTAAAAGGGGGGGGGGGCTGCATGCCATGAACCTGAATGAACCACACTGCGCTCAGTGATCTGCAAATCAGCAGCACACATGAATAGGATATTATTATCATGTGTATTCAGAGGAAGGTTTCATTAGAATTTGCAACTGCGCCCCTCTTCCAAGGCCTCTCTTTCCTTGCATTCAACATTCTTTGCACACGAGTCACCTTCGCTCACTGGATGTCTTCCGATACACATGAAGGACACGTTGTGGGAGTGAAGGGGCGATGAAGACATTAGCTTTGCTGGTAAATATACAAAAAGTTTTAATCAAACAATGTCACATCTATAATTACCTGATTTTCCTAGTAGACGCCATTACTAGAGTCACTGCAGAGCACGATCAGCAATAACGCTCAGCATCACTGTCATGATTGTTTGCGCCTGCCCTGCGCTGGTCCAAAACATTCCAGAGGCTGACAGGTGCGGCTTCGAAACTCCCCCGCAAGACATGTTTACTCGGGCCGCAAGTGCACATTTTAAATATGCAATTAACCTGTTTTAGAACTGAGGCGCACTTATAGAAAACTTGCTACCTTTCACACGTTCCCAAGAAGTGCGCGGCGCCCCTGGCAAGTTCTGGTGGCGCACCGGGGTGCCACGGCACACAGTTTGGGAACCACTGAGCTAAACCATTCGATGAAAGCTATTCTGAGGATGGCATTCATAGACACCATCAGGCAAGAGCTACAACACCTGGGTAATTTTGAATTCTTTGATGAAGAAGTGGGGCTTGAGACTTTCCTACAAATAAGCTTTGGGGCAGTTGATGAAAAAAGGAAAATCATGGAGGGGCGGATTCGCCAGTGACCTCTCCGACCTGTGGCCCATCGTAACTGTGTAATGGCACTAATGCTTGAGGGCACTAAGTAGCCCAGTTGGCCGCCTCCTTCGGGAGAAACCTTTCAGGGGTGAGGCTGGTTGGAAGGAGGGCTGACCTGCTGGTGGCCCTACCGTTCCAGCCCTACCTCGGGTACCCCGGAGATTATGTGGGGCATGACCAAGAGTCATGGGATACCCCGGCAGTGACCAATGCTCTATGCGCTCTCCAGAGATGTCAGAAATGCTTGATGTATCAGTTTCTCACCTGGTCTTTCTGTACTATGTTGCCCCCAAGTGGGAATGTAAATAGGATAGGTGCAATGCCGTGTTCGGGTTTGCTGTGTATTTTGCGATATTTTCTATTGTATAATGTGATTTGTTTACAGTGGTTATTATACCACCTTGTTTCATGTGAAGGAAATTTGCTATGTCCTAACCCAAGAAGTTGAGTCTGTTGCCTTTGTGGGGGGCGAGGGGACTGCGCAGTTCGTAATGGTGGTTGACCCCATCTCCATTGCACGAGTGAGTGCACTATGGATAAGAGCCCATCGGCCATTTGCAGGTGGGCGTCATTAGTCGCTCCACCGTGGAGGGGTGGGGGACCAAGGAAGTGTGTCATGAGTTATGCGACAGAGGGGAGGGGCAGAGTAGAGCTCTTTAACCCCTTCGATGCTCATGACGAGCTCAGCTCGTCATGCTGCGCGGTCGGCCTGTGCGCATGACGAGCTGAGCTCGTCACGACCACACCCGCGATCGGAATGTCTAGCACCTGGGCAAAATTCCGATCGCGGCGAAGCGGTTAAAAGAGGGCTACACCCCAGTTACCCCCTCTTTGTCCGTTGATGTGCTGCGGGAGCCGGAGTGAATGTTTGCCATCCACCCACCCCAACATGTCTACATTGGAGCCTATGGTAGCCGTGTAATGACACTAATGCTTGAGGGCAATAAGTTGCCCAGTTGACCGCCCCTTTCGGGAGAAAACTTTCAGGGGTGAGGCTGGTTGGAAGAAGGGCTGACCTGCTGGTGGCCCTACCCTTCTAGCCCTACCTCGGGTACCCCGGAGATTATGTGGGGCATGACCAAGAGTCATGGGATGCCCTGGCAGGGACCAATGCGCTATGAGGTCTCAGGAGATGTCAGAAATGTTTGATGTGTCAGTTTCTCACCTGGTCTTTCTGTACTATGTTGCCCCCAAATGGGGATGTAAATAGGATGTGGAATGCCATGTTTGGGTTTGCTGTGTATTTTGCGATATTTTCTATTGTGTAATGTGATTTGTTTACAGTGGTTATTATTCCACCTTGTTTCATGTGAAGTAAATTTGCTATGTCCTAACCCAAGAAGTTGAGTCTGTTGCCTTTGTGGGGGGTGAGGGGACTGCGCAGTTCGTAAGGATGTTTGACCCCCATCTCCAATGCACGAATGAGCGCACTAATCCTGTGCTCCTGTCGTCGGTCTCTCAACCGGAATCTGGGTGTAGGGTTCGGATTCTCGTGTTCAGCCCGGGTTCTTGTTGGTGGAGCATTTTGGTACAAAATTGCCCAGTTATGAATTACTTCTGAAAATACTGTGAAGACTGTCTAAAGAGCTGTCTATCACGCACAGTTTACTTAGGTTAGAGGACGTAGCCTCTGAGCGCAGGTCTTTTTGTTCTCTCACATGCCAATAATACTGTAAGCTTCAGCAAAATGAGGCATGTCATGTTCTGCTGTGACAACAAACTGTACATCCTCTCTGCAGAACGTGATGACGCCCGAGTCTCCCATATCTCACAGTTATTGTTGGCCTTGGAACCCCACTACACCGAGAGGCCTGCAATCACCCTCAAACCCCCACCACTAGCCTCTGTTCGAATACGTTGTGCCATAAAACATTTACGGAAGAGATCCAGATGGAAGGCAAGCAGGCTGGACATATGCAATTGATAGGGTGCAGGCATACTGTGAAGGTGCAGGCATACTGTGACAAACAGCACACCAACACCATTCAAATCCAACTCTCGGGTAAGGAGAACATTGTGGCAACAGCTTACAGATAATGTCACCAACAGCGCAGACAGATGGGCACAACTGTGCTCATTTAGGGGAATATTCACAAGAACGTGCGATAAACATCGGCAAAATAGGCTATCGCGGGGAAATAACCCCGTGTCAACGTCGTATTCACAACACGGCGGTAACATGCGATAGTTTCCCGATAACGCCTCAAATGTTGCGATGGGCCCAACCGCGATAGAAAGATCGGCGACAAGCAGCGCCAGGCTTGCAATTCCCACGTCAGGCAAGAAAAATCACCATAAAAGCAGCAAAAAAAAAAAAAGCATAACAACTGCGAAGCACAATGGAGGCAGCCCGAGCAAGTACAGAGGACAACCCGAACCCCACAAGCCCCACGGAGGACCAGCCTGGGACCTCGGGGTCAGGGAAGGGCAAGGAGAAGAAGAAGAGGAAGACGCGGTTCAGTCCGCAGGAAAACAGGATCCTGATTACGGAGGTGATAGAACACCATCAACAACTGTTCATCACCTCCACTGTGTCATTGGCAACTAAAAATGGAACATGGCATTCCATCGTGGACAAGGTGAATGCAGTCAGAGTGCTGAGGAGGACAATGGACGAGGTCAAGAGGCGCTGGAATGATGTGAAGCGCAAAACCAAGCAGAAACTCACAAACAACCGCAAAGCAGCAATGCAGACTGGGGGTGGGAGCTTTGCGCCACACGAGGAGCTGGATGAGATGGAGGAAATGGTGTCCACAGTCATCAGTGTGGAGACGGTGGCAGGAGTCGGGGGACCGGACACTGCTCAACATGACCTGACACAACAGCAACAGGGTGAGTAACCACCAGGGACTGGGGGGTGGGGGGAGATGGGCACAATGGCACACATGCACAATGAAGTATGGCACACTGCACAACCACAATGACTCTGGATCATGTCCCTGATCTCCTTGCCATACTGCAGCACACATAGAAACAGCAAGTAGTCCCCCGTAACCAATGTGCCCAGAGGGGGCCCTACCCACACATCACCAATTTCACAACAAACACATGCACAATGCACATGTGCTGAACCCAGCAAAGCTGCTGATCCATGAGCCCCACTGACAATGCAAGTGACACTGCATGACGATGAGCATGTCTGCAGGCCACTCATCATGACACGTTGCACGCCACGACACCGAGGTGGCTGAGTGTGGTCCACATCCGGAAAGGAGCAGGTCACACAATGACACATCCACATGCACAAACAACCCCTGACGGCAACAAGACATCTGCGGACAAACCATGCCCAAGAGTCCCAACTTCCACCAAGAGCCCAATTCACCCATGTATGCAACATCTCAGCACTGCATAAGCACAGAAGTCAAAGGCACACCGCCTGAAAGGGAGAAGGCCAAGCAAAGTCTGAGCTGCAGGGGCGGCTCTCCCACAATGCAGCACACACACAAGAATCAGAGCACATCAACATTGACAACAATGTGGTACAAACTGCAACACTTTCACAACAGAACAGAGGACACAACTGCTGCCGCTTGTGTGTAGAAACTGGCCAATCACATTTGGCATAGCAGGAAACTGTGACATGATAATGGACAAGTACAACCCCACATCCCTGACGGTGCACAAATGTCCACTGTCCCGCTTCAAATAGGCAGCTCCTACTAAACAGTCACAATGTACATTGTCATGCAGTCTGTTTGGAAACTTGGCCAATGCGTTAACATACATGGAACACACTGTTAAACTGCATCTCCCCTTTACATTGCAGAGGGAGAATCATCACCTCCTGCAGAGCAGACCGAACACCTCCTCACTGATGACGAGGAGGACCTCCCCACCTTCGACACCGACGCCCTCCAAGAGCTCATGAACAGCTTCAGCACCCCACCTCCAGGAGCAGGGCAGCCTAGCTGCATCGAGGAGACCCCACCCCCTGCACAGACCACACAGCAGGAAGCACCCACCACCCCGGCTGTCTCCCAGGATCCCCACGACCAACACATGGCATTTCAATGCCGTGTGTTGGAGGGCCAGAAGGAGATGGCTGAGCAGGTGCGGGTGGGGTTCGACCTCATGGCAGCCAAACTTGATGCCCTCCATGGGTGTCTACGTCCCATCAGGGACCACTTACAGTCCCTAACGGACACCCACAGTCCGCTCCACGGTCTCCAACGAGCCATGGCTGACATCGCTGGAGTCATGACTCGGAGACAAGAACACCTCTCTAGTCAGAGTGGCTCCAGCGATCTCAGCTGTGAGTTGGGACACATGCGGAGGCTCATGGAGGACTCGGTGCGGATGGAAGCGGAAAGGATGGCTGCCACGGCTGCACATCAGCGAGATGTGGCTGGGATCTTCCATGCCCTGCAGATCCTCATCATGGCATTGCTGCCACAAGGCCTGGCGCAGATGAATGCTGCTGCTCCTACACCATCCACATCTCCGCCCCCTGATGTGTCAGTGCCCCACAGTGCAGCAGACATTCCACCTCCGGCACCTGATGTGTCACTGCCACACAGTGCGGCCGGCAATCCACCTCCAGCACCTGATGTGTCAGTGCCACACAGTGCTGCAGCCGAAACACCAACCCCCACAGGTGAGGCACATCACACATCAGAGGGCGATGATGTGGATGAGACAGCCGTTGTGGTAATGAGGAAGCGGTAGCATTCATCTCCGCCATATGGCCTGTTTCAGCTTGGTTCGGCCCTTTGCATCATCACCTTCCACTGTCCCCCAATACACTCTGCGGCACTCACCTTGGACCTCAACATGGACTGCCATATTCTGTTTGGTTACCAATGACACTGCAATCAGACTGCGGACTGAACTCTTCCTCTTCTGATGAACTTGTCCTTCCCTAATGGACTCTGGCTGGCCCTCCACGCGGCAACAATGTCAAGTGGGGTGTGCATGGCCCTGTACTGCTCCAGCTGCAACACTCCACTGGATGTGAATAAAACATTCAAATTCACACAGATGTGTCATGTCTATGATCCTTCAAGTATGACAGTATGGATGAATGTAGGGTCACTGATTCCCCCTCACGTCCATTTTGCACATGTTGTGGGACTTGGGTCACAGGGTGCAACAATGCAGATTGCGGTCCGGGTGGTGCAGACACTACAACGGAGACACACGCATTGGTTACTTCCATGTCGAGGCCAGAACTGAACCACGCCCAGAGCCCCGGGCTCATTGTTCACACCCCTACGCTGGACTGGCATACGCCAGCCCAGCCCACTCCGCTTACGCTCACAGGGGGTGACGACACAGCTACATGTCCCGGGTCTTCCCTGTAGTGATCTGCTGGTCACTGGTCTAGTTGTCAGCATGCCACATCCACTCTCTGAGGGCTGGTTTACACCCACACCACACCCATCCAGCACAGGCGTCACGGGACATGTGACCCTGCCAATAAAAGGGGCCCACCACAGCACATCCCCCACTGCCGGAGGTGACATGATGGCGTCCGCATCCACGGTACTCAATCATGAGGGGTCCGTGACTTGCGTTGCACAGAGTTAGTGGCATCCGATGGCCTGCGTCCGGCACGGGCCTACCGCCACGTGGCGATGTCTTGCGTTGCACTGAGTTAGGCCCACCTGTAGAGCTGAGCGGGTGTGCAGCCTGCGATGATGCAGTAGGCCTGGAGGCTGGATGGTGACTTGCGTTGCACTGAGTTAGTGGCACCCGATGGCCTGCGTCTGGCACGGGCCTACCGCCACGTGGCGATGACTTGCGGTGCACAGAGTTAAGCCCACCTGAAGAGCTGAGCGGGTGTGCAGCCTGCGATGATGCGTTGCCCTCGATACGGCGTCCAGCAAATCAAGACTCGAATTGAATTGTGAGCCCTGCTGGACCGCAGTGTACGCGCAGGCAGCACAGACATGACTCCGCAGTGCGGTGCCGCAGGGTGCGCTGGGGGCCTGTGGCGCGGAATCTAGCGATTGGCTGAGGAGGTTGCACCGGCACGTGGAGGGCCCTCTTGGAGACACGCCGGTGGTGACAGGTGAGCATTGAGGCCTGGGTGCGCAGGGGCGGGCAGACATCGCTGGGCGGCGGACTGGTCTGGGGACCAGGGCTGGGGTGCAGCAGGCGCACAGGATCATGCAGGCACCACCGGTCATGGCGGCGGCCTCGTGGCTGGGTGGCTGGCACCGCCCTGGCAGACACGACCCTGCATGCGCTGACGAGATGTGCGCGGGTTGGCTTGGGACGTAGTCACCTCGTCTCCAGTGTGAATGCGGCCGTTGAATGTGGTCGGGCACGTGTGTGTAGGCCTATGGTCACGATATGACGGACACAGAGACACACGCAGTAGTTACTGTGGTGGCCATCCCGGAACTGGACCACGCCCAGGGCCCCGGGCTATTCATTCGCGACATACGCCGGGCATGGGCGCTCCCCTCAGTCTTACAGGGAGGGACCACATGGCTACATGTCCAAGGTCTTCCACACTGCCTGGGGTCACCTGTTTGCATCCACTGTCCACTACACTGCAAACACCAGCAGTAGATGTCCACATGGACATGTCTGTGCTCTGCATACTGCAGTCTGTCCAGCACATCTTCGCCACACTTGGCATTGTGTCCTTTCTTTTTGCTGGGTCACTTGCCTTCTTCGCACATTCTTGGTTCCCACCTCTCCCCACATTCTGCAATTGTGTGGCAGAGGGGCTCTGCCTTTGTGGATGGTTTGTCTACATGTCTGGCCCCTGTTACCACGGTTACTTGTGTTGTTGTGTCCGGTAGTTGGGCATGTTGGTTGGCATGTTGTATGTGATTTTGTTACGTGTGCTCTCCCACAGTTGTGAGTTGTGTGATTGTGGAGTTGAGGTGTGTGGTGTGTTCAGTTAGTACTTACCAATGAGCAGTGCATTGCCATGGGTGCCATCCTGGAAGCGCTGGTTGATGATGGACTGTTGGAAGATGTATGTATCATGCACACTGCCTGTGAAGTTGGCGACGACATTGGTGAACTGTCCCCGGTGGTCCACTATCGCCTGCACATTGATGGAATGCGTGTGCTTTCTGTAGTGGTAATTATGTGCAGGGTCGGCAGGGGGCACAAGTGGTACATGTGTACAGTCAATTGCCCCCGACACGTGCGGTAAGGCAGCTATGGTGTAATTCCCTTGCATGGTCTCCAGCTGTTCATGCACAACGTGGGGGAAGTGAAGGTGCAGGGGTATCAAGATGATACAAACCGTGATATTTACAGGTATGATGAATCCTGCATGATGAGACCGTAACAGATGTTTGTGTGGTCGTAACCTTCCTTTTCTTTCCTGCGGAGGTTACGGGCACACGGACTTCTGTTACAGTATGTTTGGACTGGATTCATCATACCTGTATGCATTCCGGTTTGTCCAAGTGAAATACACTCTACCAGATTACGTTTGTGACTATGAGGACGCTTGACCATTCTCAACATTTCTCCAACAGGTTTCTGACTACTGATTTCGGGATATGGAATGGTATTGGGGAGTTCCCGCAGCATTTGCAGTTTATTGGATCCACAAGTTGCCCTGGTGAAGTTCCCCGTTGGGATTCAAACGTGTTGGCTGTGCTTTTCGTCTTGTTGTTTATGTATTTGTAATAAAGTTCTGTTTTTCCACTGCTGTTGACTACTGGACTTCATGACCTGGGAGGGAGCGTCCGGGGGGTGGTTGCGGTGGGTGTTGTGGCCCTCTTGGGTCTCCAGGCTGCATGATCATTGTCTCCATGGCATCTGTTGACCTTCAGATGTGGCTCTAGGCTGGGCTCCCTTTCATACTGCAGGTTGTCATCCTGCTTAACACCAGTAAGAGGCAGGTGTTGAATCCCTGCTGCTAACGCGCCTCATCGCCTGTTTTCGGATCGCATCGCTGATCTGGCTGCTCGTTGTGAATATCGCGAAGTGGTGTTTTCGTGTGTTTTTGCACCAGAACGCCTACTCTGCATATCATTAGCGTTAATTGTCACTCTCATCCGTGGCGATGTGTTTTGCGGCAGCTATAACAGGAAAACTGGCTATGTCGGCAGTTTGCACCAGCTTGTAAATAGTGCGATAAGTCTGTCGCCACTTTTGCGGCGCTAAAGTGCCGATAAATCGGCGATGGCTCCTTGAGAATATGCCCCCTAGAGTACTGGGCTGCACTGTGCAACGTGAATACACACGTACTGTTCACACCACGGTACCAGTTATCAAACATAGAAGTGACATGGCTGCATCATGGTTTGGGAGGTGCTGCGCACCTATCCAACACAAATATATTGCACAAATATTAAATAAAGTTTATGTGAAATCCTCAAGAATTCGAAAAATTATTATTATTACTATAACACGTATGTGCTACAATTTAATTTGTAGTTGAGTAGCAAAGGTGTTATGCGCCTTGACAGCAAACGAGGGAAATGGGCCTCGTCTGGATGGTGGTAATAAAAACAGCATAACTGTGGTGTGGTTGGCAACTCAAAACCCTGCGCCGCGCTGCCTCTGCACCTGGTGCACCATTGATGGCTACGCAACTGATTACAAATGCATACATCTCCAGCGTACAATTCGACTAAAAGTACCAACACTGCTAGGGCTAAAGGTTTGTTAAGGATAGTAGCCGCTCCATTCAAATCTGAGAGACATTGTCAACTCTGTTTCAACCCCTGCCATCTCCTCTTTTCGACCTAAATGCGTCTCGTTTCCAGTAAGTTTAAAGCACTATGAATCAGACGTCACTCACACTTTTCTGCAAGTATCAGTATGTGGCCCAGCTAGTCACACGCTTGCCTCGCTGAGGCAAGTGGTAAGTTGTAAGCAATGAGTTTGAATTTGAGCTCACTCAACTTTCTTACGATGTTGAAAGCAGTGTGCGGCAAACTAGACAATTGCCCTAAACGCCCTACCAGCAACAGTCCAGACAAATACCTTCAGGAATTATTGTTTGATCCAAAAACCATTATTGATTTTTATTTTTTAAATTTCCACACGGGGACTGCCTGGGTCTCCTGTCAGCAGACTGTAACAGTCTAGGGACTCGAGCAGACAGTCTTTCGATAAATATAAACCCGTGTATATAAACATGATTATAGACTGCACATTGCTCTGCATGATCCACTAAGTACATTACTCTTTCCATTAGCACAGAGCACGGCGGAACTGCCTTTAAAGAGATCTCTAGTTTCTGTGCAAACTACCAGTATGCAAATTCCACAAGTATGGCAGATTATCCGCAACTGCTATATTTTTGTGGACTGGGGGTAGAAACATGGGTTATGCCAGGGATTGAAAAGAGAGTGGACATTGGGAAAATGCAGAACATCCAATGGATATTCGTAAACCTTTAAAATATCGTTTTACATTCAATTTGATCTTTTATTTTTAGTTTTCTGAATGCAGTGTCATATCTAGGTAAAAGGTGAGTGCCTAAGAACCGTTATGTATGTAATGTAGGGAAGAATATAGGTGAAAGGTTGCAATGTTACCTGCGCCCATATAGGGCACTTATATGGAATATAACACCCACTCCTCTTCCGACTGGACGACATATGTAACCTATTACTGTACTACTAGCATAACTAGATAGCGGTACGCACAAAGTTTATAAAAACATCTCTAACTAAAAATGTTATAAAAACGTCTTAAAAATCTCTGAAAACTTAAAAAATGTAAAAAGATTTTTTTTCAAGCCCTAGCTCTAAAAATGTCCGTAATTATAGTCCAAACCACTATAAGCATTAAATAGCCATGTATGCCCAAAAAATGAAAGGAATGTCAATTTAGTTCCATAGTTCCAAATTTGAGCTTGTTTAGAAAAGGGCGAATTTCTCCCAGCACACGACGAGCCAAATGTGTCAAATGTTTATGTGTCCTGGCTGGTAGACGCAACATTTCCGTTGCTTGCTTCCTCAGTAGACGGCCCCTGTAACACCTCGCAGAGTATGTCAATTGAACACAGATAATTTTTTGGGGACGGCGCAGCCGGTGCTGGGGCAGCCTGTGCGCCGTCCAAAGCCTGGGTGTCAGTGGAGGAGCCGGTGTTCAGACCAACAGGTGCAGTTACTACCTGCGGTGGCTCAAGGAATGCCGCCATCAACATTGGAATATGCTGAGGACACTGCAGAACATGGGCTGTTATCGGGTCCAGTAACGCATTCACGTCCAGTTGCGCACATGATGGGAGTGTTAAACAAGGTCTAACACGCATTCTTCTCCGCAAAACAGGCATCGGAGGGCAGGTAAAATGCAGTCCATCCAGACTGGCTGAAATGACAAGCACCAAGATGCACTTAGTTCTCTTAGGCGAGGCGTGCCGAGATGTTGTACCATGCGATCACGGGTTTTACGCTCCAGGAGAGCTTTTTCCATCTCCTTGGTGACTGGGACGTCCATTGCGTAGCAAATATAAAACAATCAGGATACCTGCTGCTAGGAACAGGATGAGCGGAAGTCCTCCAAAGATGCTTCCAAATAAGGAGTGTATGAAGTTTGGGATAACTCCAAGTACCGTCTGAAAGGTGCTCAGAAGTCCAGAAGCTATGGTCTTAAATAGGTGGACAATGCCTGTCGTATCAGACATGTTAAAGATACGATTTACCATTTCTGCCAAATGGAAAGGGCAGTTTGTATGTATGAGCGCCTGTATCTCTGCCGAAGACCTTGCGATCTGGAAATCAAAAGTCTCTCGAGCGGAGGTTAAGGGCACAGACTTCTGTAGAAGCATGGCTTTCATTCTGCTTAGAGTATCAAACCATATTAAAGAAACATTCAGTGAAGGCCATAACGGCGCCTCCCTGACTGTATGTGTTGGTGGAAACAATATTTGCATACAACAAGTAACCCTGGAGCTCATGGTTACCAGATATGCAATGCCTGGGAGCATTCCACAGCAGCCTTGACTGTTCAGCATCAAGTAACTCCCATTCGAAAGTAGCCCAAATGCTGGAGTAATCACTGCAGCTGGGGCACCCCTCAGATGACAGGACAAGTTCGCTACAGAACCATTACAAGCCCCGTGCAGCATTATATCCTGACATATGAGTGATCCACTTAAAGCGTTCTCACAGTTTGTACCGCTCAGAAACACTTCTCGATCCCCACTCCGGCATCAAAATTTGTATTGTAATTCCCAAGATTCCTTAATGTATTCCTTACCCATTTTTTCATATCTGTCTGCCTGCCTTTGTTCAAGGCAATACTGAAACTGAAAAGTAGTGACCAGTAGAGATATGTGGCCATGGATTAGCCATTCCGTGGACGGTCATTCTGCCAGTGTGAAAGGTAATCTATCCAGTTTTTCGATACGCAGCATTGTATATTTTGCTCCCCTTTGTGCCATTTCTATCTGTTTATCTGTTAGATTGTATTCAGAAAACAGAGACGTGCTGTTGATAAAACGTCGAGGCACATAGCCTGCACGCAAAGATTGCAGCGTCCAGCTTAACAACATAATAGAACGTAATTGAGATTGCCTGTGTTGTAATATGGCCAAATCTTGTTCTAGTATGTCTATCGCAGAAGATACAATGTTGCCTAAGGAATATATCCTGGAGGTCAATGTAGTTAACCCATTGTCTACCACTGCTAGAGATTTTTCTAGATTTATACGGTCTATCTCACGTAGTCTCTCTGCGGTCTCTTGTTGTGATATTTTCCATATTTCATTATAGAAAGCAAGATAGAAACGTTTCTGACGTGGCTTCCTGGGACCCATTAAAAAATCCCTAAGATCCACATCCTGTGACAGTAAGGATAAGTGTTGTTTCACCTGTGTGAGTGTTGAGGTTTTTAGCCAATTGAGGCACAACTTCTCAACACTGTAGGATGTCACTACCCCTGGATGTTGTCTCTGTACATAACGTGGATCTGGCCTATGGATACTAAACCCTTCAGTTTTACCCATGAATCTTGCCTGACAACTATTAGTGTCTGTTGGCCAAATCAACCATTTTTTCCAATCGGACTCTGTTCTGTTGTATTGTATGATGTCTTCTACTGTAATCCCTTCCTGTGATGTTATGTTACCCTCAGTGTGTGATGGAGTCGGCAGCCGAGGTGTGTTCAAGTCTTTGTTCTTGGCTAGTCCAAGGCAAGACGTCTGTTGCACTGTGTCGTTCAAAAACATGATTAGTTGAGGGATGAGGCATGCTCTAAACAAAGCTTCTATTCCCTGTACCTGCCATTCCCTAGTCCCCCAGACTGATTTTAGGTCTATGGTGTCTTTCCACAAGTCGAAACCTTGTACGGACAACTGGGCAATAAAGGAAGCAGAGTAAATCTGTTTGGTGTTTGTCAACATATTTTTCTGTGCTGATGTTGGTGCAACCTTATAATAATATGAGGCTGGGTCAGACATATTGAACCCTGAAAAATATGGAAATTTCTGTGTAAATGTTTTTGAACTACCTTTCGGTGGTGTTGGACAATGTTCCCACTGGTGGTATGTGAACACATTTCTAGGATTTGCAGATTTATGCAGAAAATGATGACCATAATGTTGATAACAATAAATAGTCTCGAAATCTGATGTGCCTTCCAATGTTTCACTATTAGAAAACGCAGCAGATTTTTCCAAATCAGATAACATGTTATTAACAGTTTCAAAATCCCAATCATCGGAAAATGTACTTGAGGTAATGATATCACTCAACGATATTTTAAATAAATGAGGAATTCGTAAAATTTCGGTCGGACCAAATATATCGAAATCAACGTTGTCCCAAACTATACCATCAGGTATAGGAACTGCTGTAATGTTCACTGATGACAAGTCTCTTTGTTCTCGATGGGATGATTGATGTGGTTTTAAAATTAGATTCACCTTTTGGGCTGCAGAGCTTTGCCGAATGTATTTCCATTGATAAGCATGATAAAAACTATCACTAAGCCTAACCAGAAAAGAAAGAAAAGTACCCCGGTAATTATCCATAGTTCTACCCACGGTGATACCAGGTAAGTTCCTTTAAGAAAGTTCAGAAAGTCTTTAACTTGCTGCTTGCATGATTGTTGGGATGGCATCGTTTCAGGTTCACTTGGATCCAAAGAAAACGTATCAAAGTTTATGAAGTAGCCAAAAGCAGTTCGATCAATTGTTGGAATTGCATCAGGATTTGTTGAAATCGTATGTTGCTCTTGTCGAGGCATGTTGACGTAGACATCTGTATTTGGTCTAATAGCAATTTGTCTTTGATTCTGAGTTTGATTTTGAAGTTGAGCTTCAGGTTCAAGGGGAACAAGTTCCATAGCATTGTTGCATAGTCCATCATTCCGTGCAGGAGACTCTTTGAACGTGATGAATCTTTCCGTTTGAACTTCTTGGATTGTAGCGAGAGGAGGGCGTCTGCTACTTTGGAGTCCATGTGGCCTACTGCTTAGTATCGGCTACATAGTGTGGTTTGATTAGGTCAATTGAGACAAATCTTTTCTCCTTTTTTCCCGCAAGAGGCGGTAGAAGTACAGTTCTTGTTCCTTCAATTGCTAGGACCGGTATAGGTTTTCTGTATGATGGGCCAAATTCTTTTTTGTCCGCTATTTTCTCTCTGACCAGATCCCCGACTTTTGAGATCAAGACAGGTCTTGCCGTGACTGATTTGACCTCCCCAGTGGCGGTCTGCTTCAGATGGACATTACTTTGTTGTGTCCTAGATTCATTTAGATCCTGTAAAACAGCCAAACGATCATGGATGTCAAAAGGTTTTTCATCCGCCACTGCGCCTTCACAATCAAGATCAGGTACCCACATTCTTGTCCCAAATAGGACCTCATATGGAGTGACCTCCTCTAGAGAACTTCTTGGCATGTTGTTCAAAGCTCGCTGGACTCCATACAGATGTTTTACTCAACTTTCACCCGTGCCTAATACTCTAGCTGTTAAAGATTGCTTTAAGTCCCATTTTTTTCTCTCCACAACCGAATTTCCCTCGGGATGGTACGGAGATGAATACCGCAATGCTACACCCAATCCTCGCATGGCCTCCTTGTAAGCCCGAGAGCTAAACGCAGGGCCCTGGTCAGAATGTAATGTGGCAATTGCGTATGTCCCTATGAAGACTCGCAAATCTTTTATAACAGTTCGAGCATCAGCCAAGCGCTGGGGCCACACCCATAGGAATCTAGAGCAAGAATCCACTGCAACCATGATATACCTGTAAGCCCCGTCTCTTTGTAAGGGGCCGCAGTGGTCCAAGAAAACACATGCTAATGGTTTGTCAGATATTAACAACGGTGTCTACGCTGGACGTGTTACGGTGGAACCTTTCATCTGCTGACAGATGTCGCATTTCAAGACATGGGGGCACATGCATCAAGCCTGCATTTTGCGATTTCTAAACAGCGACTTTTACCGATTCGCTATTTAGAAATCGCAAAATGCAATGCATGTAGAAATCGTAAATAAAAATGCGATTCCTTCAAATTCCTTAATTGCGAGTCGCAAATTGCGAGTCGAAATTAAGGAATTGATTCCCATTGATTCCTATGGGCCCTAGAGGCCCACAGGAATCAATGGGAATTGCATGCGCAATTTGCGAGTACTCCATAGGAACTCGCAAATTGCGCATGCAATTTCAAGGGTGCTAGAGTTCCAAAAGGATACCCTGTTGCACCCCTGAAATTCCCCTTTTTCCACATGTTGCGCACACACATGCCCCAAGGGCATGTGTGTGTGTAAAATGTGACTTTGAAAAATGCACTTTAGTGCATTTTTTTTTAAAGCAATCGCAAATTACCATCAACTTTAGTTTGATGGTAATTTGCGATTCCTAATAGCGATATCTCAATAATTTTTTGCTTAATGCATTGCATTTAAGGAATCGCAATTTGCAATTCCTTAAATGCAATCGCAATTTAAGTAATCGCAATTTTAGTGATTCCTTAAGTTGCGATTTTTGCATTTGGGATGATGCATCCCAAATGCAACAATACCGGTCGCAAAGGGGCAGATTCTGCGAATCTGCCCGTTTGCGACCGGTTTTTGGTTTGATGCATGGGACCCTTGGGGGCATATTTACGTTCCCTGGCGCATCCCTGCAAATCAGCAGGGATGCGCCAGGGAAAATGCGTCACGCAAGTTTACCCTTGCGCCACCTCCGATGCGCCGCATTTACAATGCGGCGCATCGTGGCGCAAGGATAAGCAGATGCATGATGCATCTGCCGGCGAAAGGTTGGCGCAGTGCTGAAGTTGTGTCGCAAGCGCGACGCAACTCCAGCACTGTACCAGCCTTCCTATCCCTAACATGGTGCGTCAATCCTTACGCCTGCTTGAAGCAGGCGTAAGGATTTGACGCACCAGCGTCGAGAAAAGTGACTGCGTGAAATCTCGTAGATTTCACTGCGTCACTTTCCGAGCGTCCCTGCGCCGGAACGCCCCCTGCGCAGGAATGCCCACATGAAACCTGACGCAGGTTTCATGTGGCGCAGGGGTTTACTACGTGACGCATCTCCCTAGATGCGTCACGTTGTAAATATTGCGCAACGCGGCACATGGTTTGCGTCGCCGCTGCGTCACATGCGTGACGCAACGGCGGCGCAAAAGTGGCGCAAGGGGCTTGTAAATATGCCCCATAGTCTTTAGTCTGCTTTGTTAACCCAGGCCACCAATAGCGTTGTTTTAATAAAGAAACAGTCGGCGTAACTCCTGCATGTGCAGAAACTATCCCTTCGTGTGCTGCTAGAGTTAAACCTAACCTACGATCCATGTTTGGAATTACTCTATCCCCCACTCCAGGAATCTGAGCAAATGGAATGTTATTGGCATCTAACTTGTAGGAGTACTTGAGTGGAAACTTTTTTGGTACTGCTCCGCTATTTTTGCGACAAGCATTGATAGCTACCATAATCTCACCGTCTATTCTCGTTTTAGAACGAGTGATTGCAGCTACGGAAGCCGTGTGTACAGCCCCCTTTGCGGCTTCATCAGCCAATGAATTCCCTTCAACGTGAATGCCATCACGCTGATGACTCAGTGTATGGATCACGTGAGCCCTTGGTAGTTCGGTTTTCAGCTCCACTACCTGTTCCCATAGCAGTTTATGCTTAATTGTGCCACCTTTTGCGTCTTTGAACCCGTTCTGTACCCAGTGCTGTAAATATTCATTGTAAGACTGCACACAGTAAAAGGAATCGCACACAATTAGTGTGGGGAATTCTTGATCCGTATTCACTAGTGCCAGTATTAAGGCTTTTAATTCTGCCAGCTGTGCCGTGCAGTCTCCTAGAGACTGCGTTTTTGTGGAACTTGGATGGAACTTTCCATCTCGCATGCGACCTTTAACGATTGTGCATGCTGCGCTATATTATTGCTTAATTCCTATGGCTGGTTGAGCAGATCCGTCAGTGTAAATAATATATCCATACTGATCTAGAGGCATTATTTCGTTTGGCAGAAGATATTCTTGTTCGTATTGCAGGAATGCTTGTGTCTTTAAATTTGGGTCGTACCTGTATTCTACATCTGTTGCAGTGATCCATTGTATCCATCTCGGATGTAAGGCTTTGGCATTAGGAACGCTTGCCTTTGTCGCAGCCTCTAAGGCTGGAACCGGAGTCACTACTATTATTCGTTTCCCCTGAGCCAGTGCTCTTTCTCTCACTACAGCAGTCTGTACTGCTGTCAGAATCTTTTCCGTAGATGCGAAGCGCATTTCAGCATTCGGGTACAAATGTGATTTGTATGCAATTGGTACTGTTTCACCTTCATTATATGTCAGATAGGTGTACCCAGATTGACCCGCAACTATACGGATCACCAGGTTGTGTACGTTTACGCGTGTCTGTAAGTGTTTGGAAGCTATCATGTCAGCTTGTAAGGAACGAAGTGTATCTGTATGTTCCTGTGTCCATTGTTTTACTGAAAAATCAGGTTTTATTAAATCGTAGAAAGGTTTCACTCTTTCTGCGTAATCTAAAATGTATGTTCTACCAAAATTTAAAAATCCCAGATATGACTGTAAATTTTTCAATGATTTTGGAGGCTCGAGCAGCGCACATTTTTCTAAAAAATTGGCTGCCAAGCTTTTTTCTTCACTTGAAAGCTCATATCCTAAAAACAGGACACTGAGGTGGGCAATTTTTGATTTATGAAAGTTGAATTTGTAGCCCTCAGATGCAAATCCCCAAATTATGGTATTCACTCTGTTCAAGTGCTCCTCTAGGTCATCGTCCGTTAGATAAAAATCATCCACATAGGACAATGCTTCTTCATCCAAATGTTGAAGTAACTCAGTTACTCTAGCCGAAAACAACCGCGGGCTGTTCTTATTCACTTGGGGGAGTCGACAAAATTGCCAATGGGACCCTAGCGCTGAGAATGCTGTTAGATGCCTGCTTTCAGGCGCTATATTTTGGCAGAAAAATTCATTTGAGATATCAAGTGTTGTTTTATATTTATTCCGCACAATGTTATTAATTAATGCGGCACTATGTGCATTTTGAACTGCAAATGTCTTAGTGCAAGTGTTTAAATGTCTATAATCTAAAACTAGACGATATGAATTGTCAGGTTTCATGACAGGAAACAAAGGATTGTTCATTGGTGAGGTGCAAGTTTCAATCACCCCTTGGTATTCAAGTTGATCTAAGATCTCCCTGACCTGTTTTTTAGCTTCTTGCTTTATTGGATACTGCCTCTGTGCAGTTGGAGTATTTTTCAAAGGAATTATGTGGTGGGTGGAATCCTCATCCCATCCAACATGGTTTTTGTATAATGGCGGAGCCTGGGCTACCGCCCACTCCTGCGCATATGTATGTTGTAAGTGCTTGGGAATATGGTCTGAGAAGGCCGGAAGAATGACCGTTTCTCCTTTAGGGCCTTCCATGACGAATGCTGGTGGCCAATCTTGTTCAGCTAATAAAATATCATAGCCAAACGTCAGGTTCTCCCAAAAGAGACCTCTTACTGTTCTACATTTGTACCCCTCCATTTGGAGCGTTATTTCATATACCTTATGTGGGACACTTACCCTAGTATCTGGTGTTTCTACCGTGATATAATCATTCAAGTCCGCTGTCACCAGAAATTCCATCAGGTTCTGGCGAGCTATTGTTATTTCTGCCGCACTGTCTAGCATCGTCAGAGCCCATTCCCCGTTCAGTAGTCGAGTCCTCAGAATTCTGGGCATGTCTGATCTTTAGACCTGCAACCTTCTTCTTTTTGAACTGTGGCTTTTGCTTTGGTTTCTCTTCTTTTTTAGAAGTGTAATCTTGAGCGTGCTGCTTGTCTCTGGACTTTGTACGCTCTTCTTGTCTGTCTGACCGTCCTTCCCTCTCTGAGTTTTTCGATGATCCCTGAAAGGAACGAGAGGAACGTATATCAGTATCCTGATACCTGTCAGGTTTCCTAATATTTTCCCTATTCCTAAGGTTGTACCTCTTTTCGGAGGGCTCCTATTGAGGAGATATACCTCAGGATTGAGATCTATTTCCTTTAAAGTTTTGTTGTTTTTTATTGTCCCACTTCTTCTTAGTTGAAGCAGGTGTCTGCTTGGAAGTGTCCTTTTAAGGACTGCCCATCAGTTGTGGTTTTAAAGCTTTCCCACCCAAACTGTCTCTGCCTAATTCTGCATATGCAGTTTCAATTATTTTTGGTAGTTCGTGTTCCTGTTCTAAAGGACTGAACTCACTTAGGCGTTGGTGGATAGCCACTGATGCTGCTTCCCCCTTAATGTTAGCTAGTATTATGGCTGATAGCTGGGCATAGTTACCTAGTAACTTCATTCCTAAGTTTAGGGCAGGCTCTGCTCCGTTCCTATTTTGTATTTGTCTCAATACATCAGGTACTACTGCTAATGACGGGATACCATGAGTTCTGGTATAAATGACTGCAAAGACTGTACCCCAAGTAGTACAATCCTCTAATTGTGGTGCTATCCCCATGGGCAAGCAGACTGTTAGCATTCTGTGTTTTTCATACGGGGTAGTATTCGGGAATACTTCCTCTAGCTGCGTTATTTTCTGAGCTACCCAGAATGGTATTTGTTCACGTTTAGTGGGCATTTTACCCATTACCGCGTGTAATGTTTGTGGTGTAATTTTAGTTGCTGTACCCTGAATTTTAGTTCCATTTGTTGCAACTATTGCTGGTTGGACTGTAAATGTCCTCATGATGAATTGCATCAAGTTCCTATAGATTTTAATTAAATCTTTATGTTGTATGAGTAAGTCGCCTGGTGGCATTGTGTCAATGTCAGGATGTGGTGTGTAGGCTGCTAATATTGGCCATGTTGCCCCTTCTCCTCCGAGTGGGCCGAGTCTTACTCTTCTTCTTGTATGGGGTAGGGTGCCTTTAAACCAGTATAAATGTTCCTGGTACGTGAGCGGAACCTCTATGTCCTCAAACGGACAGTATTCCGCTGGTGCATCTCCTTCTGTGTAGGAGTGAAATGTTTTTGTTCTTGCATTTGCTGCTGGGAATGTAACCCACGAATAAAATACCTCTGTTCTGTTTGATTTGTGTGCCTCAATCACGAAAACTACTATGCCACCCCTAGATGATCGACCATTCTCTAGCAGTCTCAGGGTGACTGTATTTCTAAAATTTTCTACAATTTGTATTGCGTCTGCATCTTCTTCTCCGGCTGAGAGGTGTAGATCTACTTTTGCGTTATCTTTGTCCTCAGTCATTTTGTAAAGAAGAAGTTTTTCAAGGGAACTAAGATAAGGTGTTTTTGCACAATTTAGGAACAATGTGTCCTTCAAGCTTTATTAACCAACAGCCAATAAATAGGATTTTTTAGCCTACTCAGCTGTGGCGGAGTTTGTGCCCACCCACTCCAGACGTCTCTGGTGTTTTGTGAATAGGGGTCTCTGAGAATAGCACGACTGAACTTACTCAGATTCTACTGAAAAATAAGTACCCAACCAACATTGGCGGCACCATGTCATGTAGTTCCTACATATCCTATACAGGATCTGCGCGTTTGGATAACATAAACTCTGGGTTTGGTGGCGGACTGATTCCGTGCACCCCCACTGGATACGTTAGCCTGTCTGTATTAGCTAGCTCACAGTGCCACTAGAGTCTCCTCTTATCGGGGAGAGAATAGTTCTTGGCAACCTCAGAACATGACAACCCTGATCCCCCAGGATCGTGGAAACAATATACTACTTTTCGCTCAGTCACTCGTGCTCACTTAGTTTGTCTCAGAGAGATACACAGAATAAACAGGCTGGTCGTTTTCAATAAGAATTTATTGAACAGTTGTTATTCTAGTGTAGAATATATGAGCTGAAACAACCATTAGACAGTAGCAGAGATATATGATTAGCAATATTGCAAAAGTAAAGGGATGGTATAGTTCTACCATCTTGTAGAAATCATGAATATATACATGTACCTAAAACACATGATAAAAAGTGCGTACTCCTAAGATGCCTCCCTAACTAGATGTACCTAAATGTACCTAGCATCTATGTAGTTGTTATGCCAAGAATCCCTCTAGGATCTAGTCAACCCCATTACCTGAGAGTTAGAGAATATGGGACCCCGTCCTGGTCTCGAGTTGGACACACCGTGAGGGATGTTAGACCACTGCTAGCTGGAGCGTCTGCATGCAGGCACCTCAGCGTCTCTGGTCAGTGTGTCAGCCGGGAAGTCACAGTCTCCTCTCTCTTCCTAAGCAAGATGTGCTGTATATATACCCATAGGTCTCCCCAGGGGTCCTACCTTGCTGTGTTACTGTGTCGGCCTAAAGGATGACGTTGGGCCTGAACTTTATACAGAGATATTATACAGGCGATGGTATTCCTACTGTTAGTCATGCTGTGCTTCCAAGAAGCCTCATGCATAATGTATGAGAATCGAACCAGGGAAAAACCTGCGTTCTGAATGCAGTGTCATATCTAGTAAAAGGTCAGTGCCTAAGAACCGTTATGTATGTAATGTAGGGAAGAATATAGGTGAAAGGTTGCAATGTTACCTGCGCCTATATAGGGTACCTATATGGAATATAACACTAAAAACTCACACGTGAGAGTACACATTAGGGATGAAAAATCATGAAACATCTAACTATTTTCTGAGTGTTAAAGGCAAGAAATTTCCACTTAGTTTCCCACGGGCGTTTGTGCCTTATCCCATACTGTAAACCGGCCCATTATCCTTTTGCAGACAGTATGTCAGCATGTCATTAAACAAATGTATACTCATGGCGCTTTCTGGTGGCTTACCCTCATTTTCTTGACTACGTGTGCAATGAATGGAAAGCATACAGCATGCATCCATAGACTTTCTTATGCAAACTGTACAATTATTATTTTTTTGACTAATCTGCATTCCACTTCTCCAATGGGATTCCTGGTAACACTGGCTTTCCAACGAAGGTCAAGGTTTGGGAGTGCGTTATACGCATTGTTTCATGTGAGTGGTGCAAAGAAACTCCACGGTGCTTCTGTGCCACATGCTAAACCCTTTCCTGAATAATGCTTACTGTATATATGCTCCAGTGCGAAGTCTTCCAGGCATGAGTTTATATAATATGCATGGATAACACTTTATGGAACAGCTTCAAGACCGTAGACCATCTAGCAACAGTAATGTCAATTCTCTGATACAAAAATATTCATGTTTATGTTTAGGGGCAAGTTGATGCGTCCCTCACTCACCCATCCACTCCCCAGCAGTCATTCCACTCAGGTTAATTCCTGCAGTGCCATAATACATTGTCATCTCCAGCCTCTTCAGTGGCAAATAATCACCAACGTTTTTTTACCTAATCCATATCCTCCATCTATGATACAGCCACATCTATTTTTAGAGTGGTTAGAGTGCGTGTGGCGTTGAAACCCATTTCCCAGCCCGTGCTCCTGCTCTTGAGTTTTGGATAGTATTAAAATTCCATTGCCAATCTCAATCACTGTTACACTTTTAATCCTCACTTTGTGTACTTCCAGACCCTCAGCTCTTAATATATAATGTCTCCTATCGGCCTACTACTAGAGGTACTCCTTCTAACCCTTACTGTTCATGTAACATTTCGTTTATGTTGTAATTGCACCAAAATATACCAATTTAAAAAAATTAGTTCGGGGGTTAACACCGGACTGCTCGCTTTGCTCTTGTCCAATATTACATTCATTACTCCTACGCCCCACCAATCTCAAATTCCACAAGCTGCTACTGCTGAATGTTTCTGCTGAAATTTAAAATTTGGTTGAAATCCTGACATATTATATTGCACAGGTTGCTGTATGACTGGGGCTGAAGGCATATCCTCAATGAACTGCCTAAATGCTGCATGCTCTTCACAGAGGGCGGTAGGCTTGGACCATTGACTGCCTTATCCCATTCTGTACCTTCTGATTCATATTATGCTGCATTTGAGGAACTATTTGTGACTCATTTTGAAATCTATTTATGTGAATCCTGCAAGATCATTTCCAGTGGCCTGCTTTACCACAAATGTGACACTCTCCAGTTTTCATCCGCACATTCTTAATAGTATTTCAAGCATTATTGTTATCAAAGCCTCTATCTCGAGAATCACCATTTCTAACTTGCACAAATTGCACTCTATCACTAGGTTGTGAAAAGCTTCTTGACCACCTTTACTAAAGAATTTTGGCCCTGATTTAGAACTTTGCAAATGAGTTACTCCATCACAATGGTGATGGATATCCCGTCTGGCGAAATATAAATCCATAGGATATAATGGATTTATATTTCGGCGGACAGGATATCTGTCACCATTGTGACGGAGTTACCCGTCCAGCGAGATCTAAATCAGGCCCTTAGTCTGATGGCTCCCAGCGGTCCTGGTACCCACCCATGGGGAAAGCGCTGGCGCTCCCCCATGGACCGCCCTTGCTGACGTCCGCACCAGGGATGGCAGCGGAAGCACTTCCGCTGCCCCCCCCCACATCTCCCTACACCCCCTCCACGGCATCTAATGACATAATCGTGCACCGCACGCTTACGCTATTAAAGGTTGCCGGACACGCTGGAAGCCATTTGTTTCCAGTGCGTCGAAGGAGAAAGGTAAGTTTCTCCTCGGGGAGAGGGGAGGTTGTAACAAAGAGGTATCGGGGGAAAGGAAAGGGTTTTCCTTTCCTCTGATGTCTCTTTGGAGCATTCCTGCTGCATGATCGGGCATGGGGCTGCTATCGGGCAGCAGGAATGCCCACTAGACACCAGGAATTTGTAGAATTTAGTCAATTTCGGGGAGCTGCCCCTTGAGAAAGGAGCAAGTATTTTGGCCATTTCTGCGATCAGCTTATATTTTTTAGGCCCATCTACCCCACTAGGCCACCAGGGATTATTTTATTTTTTCGATGTTGGGGAGTGGCCCCTTAGGCAAGGGTCACTCACCTTTAGGGGGTGAATATTTTGTCAGTTTCTGCCCCCCATGGGGGCAGATCGGTCTTATGCTTTTAGGCCCACCTGCCCCCAAGGGGGCAGAAGCCACTAGATACCAGGGATGTTAGTTTGAATATGTTGTTATTGGGGAGAAGCCTCTTGGGCAAGGGTCGCTCCTCTTTATGGGGTGTTTATTTTGACCATTTCTGCCCCCCTGGGGGCAGATTGGCCTTATGCATTTAGGCCCATCTGCTCCTAAGGGGGGCAGAAGCCACTGGACACCAGGGATGTTGCCTTCAATAAATTGTTGTTGGGGAGCGGCCCCTTAGGCAAGGGTCGCTCCCCTTTAGGGGGTGATTATTTTGGCCATTTCTGCCCCCCCTGGGGATAGATGGGCTTTAGGTCCATATGCTCCCAAGGGGTACAGAAGCCACTGGACACCAAGGATTTTATTTTTGGGCAATATTGTTGTTGTGGGGTGCAGCCCCTTGAAGAATGGTCAATCCCCTTTTGGGAATGAATGTTTTGGCCATATTTTTAGGGCCGTCTGCCCCCCAGCTTAGCTGGTGGATTGTGTGTGGACTAGCAGATTATTTGCATATGTGATTGTAATGTTTTATTTCTCCTTTTTATTCTAGTGCAAAGCTTTTGATTACGTTGAAGTGATTCCTGTTTGGGGTTTTGGGAGTGGTTGATCTGCAGTTTGCTTAGTTGCATGTGTTTGGTAAGTAAAACTTTTTTGTCGTGTTTACTTCAAATGAGTATCATTGTCATGCATGAATGAATTTCTTGTAAGTGGTGTCATAACAGCAGTATATTTAGCTGATGTTTTGTGTGTGAAATTCTCTTTGGATTTGTGCACGATGTTTATTGTGTTGTTTTATGTGTGATTTTATTTTGGTTTTCTTTTTTAGTGGGATATTGTTGGTCCTTGCTGTGTCTGTGCAGAGTAGTTGGGGGTGAGTCTAGCTGTCTCTGGCAAGTGAGTGGTATCGTTTTTGAGTATGTAGGTCTTTGTTATAAAGCCACATTTTGTTTATTACTTATTTGACAAAGTGTTTGTTGTTGTTGCCTTATTTGTCAAGTTACCTTTATTAGCAAGGATTAGGGCTAGCCGCAGGATTACTGCTCAGCTGGTTGTTGGTATGCTTTTTGAATCTTCCTATGACCATGATTATGAGACTCACAGTGCATCTGAGGCAGTGGAGGAAGTGCAAGATTCTGGCAGTGAATTTTCTGTCTGAGAGGAATCATCTGATGATGAAGCTACTTTCTATGCGGATGAAACTACTCTCAGTGTGGATGAAGTGCTTGTTTTCGAGGAGGACACTGATGTGCCAATAGTGCAGCCAGAGGCACCTGGATTGCAGCCTGGGGCTACAAGGCTTCCCATTGGAAGTGCTGGACTCTGGGTTGACCCAAAAGTGGTGTTGCAGGGTGTAGAGTGAATTGTGAAAGTTTTTTGTGTATACTTTTTTTCAGTTGTTTATGTATGATGTATTTTTGGCTGAGATAGTTTAGCAGACTAATTTGCATGCTGAACAGTATTTGAGGGACAACAGTGCCAGACTTAGGCCCCACTCTCGAGCTACCCGGTGGACTACCACAAACCTGGATGAGATGAAGACGTTTTTGGGTTTAACTTTTTTGATGGCCTTGATAAGGACGCCATCCCTGTCTTCATATTGGTCTACCAGTCTCTTCATGGCAACGGCCATATTTCCTGCAATTATGAGTCATGATCAGTATTTGCTATTGCTTCGGATGCTGCATTTTGTTGATAGTGCTTTAGCATTGTCGCGAGATCACCCTGATTGTGACAGTCTTTTTAAGATTCAGCCTGTCCTTGATCACTTTGTAAATCTATTTTAAAAGATCTATGCTCCAGGGAAAGAAATAGCTGTTGATGAGCCTTGGGTCCTGTCCAGGGGGTGTTGATTTTTTAGCAGTATATTCCTTGCAAGAGGGCATGTTATGGAATTAAGATGTATATGTTGTCTGAGAGTAGTACAGGATATGTCTCTAATTTCCGGGTGTTCACTGGTAGGGCTTCCACTATTGACCCTCCTTGTTGTCCGTCCACTTTTAGAGTTAGTGAGAAAATTGTGTGGGAACTTGGTAGAGGACTTTTTAACAAAGGTCACCATTTGTACCTAGATAACTTTCTACACCGGAGTGCAATTGTTTAGGGAATTGTTCAAAGTGGACACTGTTGCTTGTGGCACAATCCGCTCTAACCATAAAGGTTATGGAAAGGAGCTTGTTTGTAAAAAGCTTGAGAGGGGACAGTGTAGAGCCTTGCATAGTGATGAACTGCTAGCTGTGAAATTTGTGACCAGGAGGGATGTCTATATGCTGACTACCATCCATGATGAAAGTTCTTCACCTGTGACTGTTAGGGGTCAGGCTGCTGAAGTGCACAAACCTGTGTGCATTTTAGACTACAATAATCACATGGGTGGTGTAGATAGAGTAGATTAGAGGTTGGAACCTTACCCTGCTGTTCGTAAGGCTTACACTGCTGTTCGTAAGGCTTACATGTGGTATAAGAAGTTGGCTATCCATCTCTTCAACTTAGCAACTTTTAATGCTTTTGTTGTGTTCAAGGATTGTTCTCCAGAGTCAAGGATGACTTTGTTCAGTTTCAGCAGTCTGTGATAGGCAGGCTTGTTGTATTGGAACAGGCAAGTGTTGCTAGAGTTGGAGTGGTGAATAATGTGGCTAGAATGAAAGATCACCACTTTCCTAATTACATTCCTCCCATGCCCAAAATAACCAATCTCTGTTAAGAGATGCAGAGTCTGAGGTATACGGAAGGAGAGTCATATGCACTGCTCTGATTGTCCTTCTGATCTTGGGCTGTGTGTGCTCACATGTTTTAGATTATAGTACACACAAAGAGTTTTTGGGAGCAACTGTGAGTGTAAAAGTGGACTGCCTGGTTTGTATTGTTTTATATTTTTTGTTCAGTTTCATGGTTGGCATTAGTGTGATGTACTTAGTTACCGCTGTTGTGTTTGTAGTTATAGTTTTGTATCTACTTCCAATTGGTTTGGGTTTTCTTTTTTGTTAAAAATAAATTTGATGATGGTGTGCGTGGACTGGCACCTGGCTGGCGGTGTGCGTGGACTGGTGCTTGGCTGTGGTGTGTGTGGACTGGCACTTGGTTGGCGGTGTGCATGGACTGGTGTTTGACTGGCAGTGTGCGTGGACTGGAGCTTGGCTGGTGGTGTGGGTGGACTGGTGCTTGGCTGGTGGAGTGCGTGGACTGGTGTTTGGCTGGTCGTGTGTATGAATTGATGCTTGGCTGGCAGTGTGTGAGTAGTGACTAGCTGCTGGTCACTACACACACTGCTAGCCACACGCCAGTGTACGCACTTCATAAACTGACAACCGGTGTGATTGCTGTGTCAGTCATGTGGGCGTATGAAAGTGATGGGCCCTTGAATGACACTGTCTGTTGATGTGAGTTTTGTAATGTGCTGGGCCTGCAGCTGGGGACGTGAATGGTCTTGTGTGTGTCACGTATAATAGGTGAATGAATGGCCTGTGAAGAGGTTGGTGCCTTGCGGCAGCTATACAGCGCATGAGATGTGAGGTATTGGTTCAGGTTTTCCACTGTTCAGTTATTAACAGTGCATTTCATTTTTGTGAAATCTCTTATTAATAAAATATACATTTTGAACCTTTCACTCACCCTCGTACCAAATCCAACCAGTATATGTATGTACTTTAGGAACAGATGGATGGGCAGTAATATTTGTCTACCTTTTCTCAGGGACTCAACAAATGAACTATAGTGATATTTTAACTTTATTTTCTAACTACACAGTCAGCATCGGCTGCGTACACACCCTCTCGCTGCCACGATTTTAAAGCTCGATTTCGTTTCAATTCATGATAAATGCTTTTAACTTTATATTGTAATGATTTTAAGTAATCACACAATAAACTTATTCATTCATTCAGTAATATTTGTCTTTTCTGTCTTTCTCTGCCAATGTGTAGATTGTCTCTAGGGAAAATCTACCAACTCTAGATATTTTTGTAAACTAAGAATACAGGGGAGTACTGGGTGGTATGCCTCTCTTGGATCCCAGTTTTCTTACCAACAATCCCATGCAAACCTCAAAATATGACTATAGTCACACATGTTCCTTGCATTACTGTGCCGTATTCTTCCAGAATCAGAAAAACAACAATTTTCCTACCACGCAGCGTTCCCCCAGGTCTCTCGATACAAATGGTGCCTCACTTGTGTGGGTGGGCCAAGTACCCGTGATAGGGAAGGGCCCAAAACGTATTGTGGTACATCAAAATGACATCACAATCAACCTGGTTTTGCAAGGGGGTCACCTGAGTTTTTGGTCCCGTGCTCGGCTGGTATATAGGGAAACCTACCAAATCCAGACTTTTCTGAAAACGAGATACCCAGGAAAGTCCAGGGAGGTGTGGCTTGTGTGGATCCCCCAAAGTTTGCCTACCCAGAATGCCCTGCAAACCTCAGATTTAGCCAGTGCTTAATTTGAGCCGGAGCTTTCCGGTGCTGAGCACCAGCACTTAATTGGTTTCCGGTGCTCGGCACCGGCACCTAATTGTCAACACCACACTTAGGGCAGTCTGCCACAAGGTGGCGCTGCTCATGTAATTTAGAGATGAGCAGTATAACAGTTGTTTATGAAAACAATATACATAAAAAAATTACTAATATCTGCCTCCCCAGCCATTCCTCTAGCTTTGGGGACCTGGAATAATCTGAACCGTCGCATTTACGTGCGAGAGAGATGGTTAGTAGTTGTTTTGGCAGCGATGACAGGGGCGATGGGTGGTACAAGCTGCAGTGGCCTCCTGGTCAAAGCCCTGGCACTTAATATTTTACAAATTAAGCACTGGGTTTAGCTAACAAAATCAGATTTTCTCACATATCTGTGTGGGAATGTTGTGGGATCACTGGGCTGACACAAATTTCCTACTAACCAGCAGTTCTCCAGTTCTCCCGATAAAAATGGTACCTCACTTGTGTGGGTGGGCCAAGTACCCACGACAGGGAAAGCCCCAAAACCTTTTGTTTAGACATCAACATTATCTATCACAAAACGATCTGTTTTTGCAGGGGGGCACCTGCGTTTTTGGTCCCGGGCTTGGCTGCCATCTAGGGAAACCTACCAAACCCGACGTTTCTGAAAACTAGACACCCATGGCAGTCCAGGGAGGTGTGGCTTACATGGATCCCCCAATGTTTTCCTACCCAGAAACCCCTCCAAGCTTCAAATTTGGCTAAACATCACATTTTTGTCTCGGATCACCATGCCGGCACAAATGTCCTACCACCCAGCGTTCCACTTGATCTCTTGAGTAAAATGATACCTCACTTGTGTGGGTGGTCCAAGGGCCTGTGACTGGGTAGGGCCAAAAACATAGGGATTGAGGGGATAGAACAATGAGCTCTAAGCGCTATATTTTTTTATATGCATGTTTAGGCTGACTCTGCATTAGACACCCACACAAGTGATGTATAATTTTTATCGGGAGACCAAGGGGAATGCTGGGTGGTAGGACATTTGTGCCGGTGCAGTGATCCCACAGTGAAATGTAAGGAAAATGTGATTTTTTTAGCTTTGCAGGGGATTCTGGGTAGGAAAACATTGGAGGACCCACACAAGACATACCTCCCTGGACTCCCCCGGGTGTTTAGTTTTCAGAAATGTCTGAGTTTGGTAGTTTTCCCTAGATGGCTGACGAGCCCGGAACCAAAAACGCAGATACCCCGTTTGCAAAATCAGGTCGTTTTGTGATAGATAATTTTGATGTCTACACAATACGTTTTGGTCCCTTCCCTGCAGCCGGTGTTTGTCCCACCCACACAAGTGAGGTACCATTTTTTTCGGGAGACCTGGGGAAACATTGGGTGGTAGGAAATTTGTGTCAGCCCGGTAATCCCACAACTTTCCCCTCACAGAAATATGAGGAAAATGTGATTTGTTCAGCTAAATTTGATGTTTGCATGGGATTCTGTGTAGGAAAACTTTGGGGGATCCATGCAAGACATACCTCCATGGACTCCCCCGGGTGTCTAGACTTCAGAAATATCTGGGTTTGGTAGGTTTCCCTAGATGCCCGCCGAGCCCGGGATCAAAAACGCATGTGACTCCCTCACAAAGCAAGGTCTTTTTGTAATCTATAATTTTGAAGTCTCCACAGTATTTTTCGGGCCGTTTCCTGTCACGGGCACTAGGCCTACCCACACAAGTGAGGTACCATTTTTATCCGGAGACTTGGGGAAATGCAGGTTGGGTGGGTGGAGGTTTGTGGCTTCTCGCAGATTCCAGGACTTTTCATCACAGAAATGTGAGGAAAATGTGTTTTGTTTGACAAAGTTTGAGGTTTGCAAGGAATTCTGGGTAACAGAACCTGGTGAGAGCCACACAAGTTACGACATCCTGGATTCCCCCGGGTGTCTAGTTTTAAAAAATGTACAGGTTTGCTAGGATTCCCTAGGTGTCGGCTGAGCTAGGGTCCAAAATCCACAGCTAGGCTCATTGCAAAAAAGGTAAGTTTTCAATGGAAAAATGTGATGTGTCCACGTTGCATTTTGGGCTGTTTCCTGTTGCAGGCAATAGGCCTACCCACACAAGTGAGGTATCATTTTTATTGGGAGATTTGGGGGAATGCTGGGTTGGTGGTAGTTTGTGGCTCCATGCATTTTTCAGAACTTTCCAACTCAGAAATGTGAGGAAAATATTTTTTTTTTACAAAGTTTGGGGTTGGCAAGGAATTCTGAGTAACAGAACTTGGTGAGGGCCACACAAGTCACCCCATCCTAGATTTCCCTGGGAGCTTAGTTTCCAGAAATGTACAGGTTTGCTAGGTTTCCCTGGGTCCTGGCTGAGCTAGGGTCCAAAATCCACAGCTAGGCACATTGCAAAAAAAGGGTCAGTTTTCACTGGAAAAATATGATGTGCTCACATTGCGTTTTGGCCCGTTTCCTGTTGCAGGCACTAGGCACACCCACACAAGTGAGGTAGCATTTTTATAGGGAGACTTGTGGGAATGCTGGCTGGGTGGGAGTTTGTGGCTTCCCACAGATTCAAGAATTTTCCATCAAGGAAATGTGAGAAAAATTTGTTTTTTTGACAAATTTTGAGGTTTGCAAGGTATTCTGGGTAACTGAACCTGATGACAGCCACACAAGTCTCCCCATAATGGATTCCCCTGGGTGTATAGTTTTAAAAAATGTACAGGTTTGCCAGGTTTCATTAGGTATATATTAAATGTCCAGAGTACCACCAATGAATTAATATGCAGTCCGTGAGTTTGACAGGTCCAAGTTTGTACAATGAAATCCACACTTAGCGAAGTTACTACGATAGACCGATGGTTGCAGCTGCTTTATTAAATTCTTCACTTTCTTGTACAATCTGATATTGAAAAACAGCCGACATGTGTTTCATTATTTTCAACGACTTTTTCAAGGCTCTGGTGGAATATCAGGGTAGAAATACAAGAAGCGGATCCACTCTAAGTATATAGTGGAAATCTTGTTCCTCGGAGCCCCGAAGACCAAAAGCATGAAGCGACCTGTAGAGAATTCACTTGTCACTTAGCTTTGTACAGTTAACATCCACGACTTTGATTGTATTAAAAAGCGTATCCAAGGACCAAACTCAGTAAGAAACGTAAGTAAGAAGGATGTCCGCCCAAATGCAACAAAAAGCCCTGATAAGCCTAGGTCCGCCGCAGTATCCGGGTCCGCGTGTTAGGTGCTGGCTGAGGTAGGGTCCAAAATCCACAGCTAGGTACATTGCAAAAGAATCGTCAAATTTGACTGGAAAGCGCGGCGCGGCCATAGCAGCGCGTCTTCGTCTTATACAATTCAAATACCTCCAAAGGGCATATTTTACTCGCTGTAGGCTCTGGTGCGCCGGGGTGATTGCTTCTCCTTCTTGCCTCTGCTGCGGGTCGGCCGAAGGCACTTTCCTCCACACGGTTTGGGAATGTACTGCCCTGTCGCGCTTCTGGTGCGGGGTGCTGACTTGCCTTTCTGAGGTCCTGGGATGGGACATCCCACGGTCTCCGCGCCTAACCATGCTACATATCACTGACGAGATCGGAGGTAATAGGTACAAAAGGCACCTGCTATTCTTAGGGCTTACCCTTGCTAAGCAAGACATTGCCAGGGCGTGGAAGGCGGCCTCCCCGCCCTCGGTCGGGGCCTGGAAGCGCGGCCTTGATTTCTCCATGGGGCTAGAAATCCCAATTTTTAAGGCAGGCGGATGCCCCCAGAAACACCCTAAAATATGGAAGCGATGGGCCGATTATCGCGGTCTTTACCTTGAACCAGTTCCCCCGGCACGAAGTATTGATGATTTGCCATGATGATTTCATGTTGGGTGTACACCCTGGGACCTATTGTACATATACTGTTCTATTGCGACTGGAGCTATTTCCAAATATCAGCTGTGTAGATCAGGTGACACGTTTGTTTTTTGTTTATAATGCGCATTTTCCACAGACTTTGTTTTATGTATCCTCATGTTCTAGACAAACTCATTGTAAAAAGTTGACATCGTCACCAATGCCATAATATGTATGCGATGTACTGCCCCGGACCTTCCTGGGCTTTCTTTTGTCTGTCAACAATAAAATCTGTTGTGAAAGAAAGAAAATATTCACTGGAAAAATTTGATGTGTCCACGTTGTGTTTTGGGGCATTTCCTGTCGCGGGCTCCAGGCCTACTCATACAAGTGAGGTACCATTTTTATCAGAAGACTTGGGGGAATGCTGGGTGGGTGGAAGATTGTGGCTCCCTGCAGATTCCAGAACTTTCCATCACAGAAATGTGAGGAATATTTGTTTTTTTTAATGAAGTTTGGGGTTCGAAAGGGATTCTGGGTAACAGAACCTGATGACAGCCACACAAGTCACCCCATCCTGGATTCCTATGGGTGTCTAGTTTTCAAAAATGTACAGGTTTGCTAGGGTTCCCTTGGTGTCGGCAGAGCTCTGGTCCAAACTTCACTGCTAGGCACATTGTGAAAAAAAGAGTCAATTTTTCACTGGAAAAATGTAATGTGTATATGTTGCGTTTTAGGTCGTTTCCAGTTGCGGGCACTAGACCTACCCACACAAGTGAGGTCCCATTTTTATTAGCAGACTTAGGAAACACAGAATAGTAGAACAAGTGTTATTACCAATTGACTTTCTATGCAATTCTGCCTTCCAAATGTAAGACAGTATTTAAAATAGAAATCATTCTGAAAAATGCCCTCTAATTCGCATGCTAGTATGGGTACCCACTATTTTGGAGATGTGCAAATGACCACTGCTTCTAAACTCCATACGTTGGTCCCATTTCGAAAATACATAGGTTTTCTTGATACCTATTTTTCACTCTTTATATTTTACCTAATGAATTGCGATATACCTGGTACACAATGAAAAATCATTGCAAGGCGCAGCTCAGTTATTGACTCTAGGTACCTCGGATTCTTGGTGAACCTACAAGTTCTATATATCCCCACAACTAGAAGGATCCAGCGGATGTAATGGTATATTGATTTAAAAAATCTGCCATACTTAGAAGAAGTTACAGGGGAAAACGTAGGCACAAATGGCTGTTTGTTTTCAACTAAATTTCAATATTTGTTTATTTCAACTGTTACTTTCTATAGGAAAACCTTGTAGGATCAACACAAATGACCTCTTTCTGAATTCAGTATTTTGGCTACTTATCAGAAATGTATAGCTTTTTGGGATCAATTATTGGTTTCACACCCATTTCTACCACTAACTGGAAGGAGATTGGAAGCATGAAAAGTAGGAAAAATAGGCTATGTCCCACTAAATTGCCAAAACTGTGTGGAAAATGTTGGTTTTCTGACAAAAGTATGCCTGTTCCTGAAAGCTGGTAAGATGGTGATTGTAGTACTGCAAACCCTTAAATGAAACCATTTGCAGGGAAAAAAACAGATGCTTTCTTCTGCAGCACTTTTTTCCCCCCGAAAATAAAATGTTGCTGTGTTGTGGCCAGGGCCAGACTGGGAACACAAACCAGCCCTGGAAATTGTGCTGGACCGGCCCCGGGGTGGGGGGTGCTAGTTAGAAGCAGCACTGCTGCCGCTTTAGCACTCCTGCCACTTTTCTAACAGGGGTCCAATATTGCAGCACTGCTGCAAAACCGGCGCCCAGCAACAAAACCGGCCCCCACCGCTGGAAAACTGGCCCCCACCCTTTTGGCCCACCGGGAAAACGCCCAGTGCCCGCTACGGCCAGTCCGGCCCTGATTGTGGCTAATTTCTCAGTCCAGGGGAATCCACAAACCCTGGGTACCTCTAAAATCCCAAGGATGTTGGAAGAAGAGGACACAAATTTGACACGGATACCTTACGTGGACCAAAAATTACAGGGGCCTAAGCATGAACTACCCCAAATAGCCAAAAAAAGGCTTAGCTTGGGGAGAGGTCTAGCAGCGAAGGGGTTAAAAAGAGGGGTGTCTCTTTGTGGTTGTTTACCTTGCTACAGTACTACCATCTTACGGGAGACATCCATTACCACCCGGGCATTGCATCGCAATGCCTTTACATCGCGGGTATTACAACGCAAGTCGTTACAACGACTTGCGCTGGATGGCGCTCTAACCTAAGGAATAGTGTGATTTACTATTCCAACACCTTCCCTACTGTACGTAGACTGGTGTTTGAATAGTAAATCATACTATTCCTAAGTCCAGCGCCCTCCAGCGCAAGTCGTTGTAAGGACTTGCGTTGTAAAAACTGCGATGTAATGTACCGCGATCATTTTGATCTCGTTGTAATGTTATATATTCCCATCTTACACGCGTCCCACAAATCTTTAGGTTCCTCGTTTGAAAACAATGGGCCTGATTCACAAATGTAAAGTGAGACGAAAGTCTAACTTTACAACTTTCGGTATTCACAAAGGCATTTACTGCTCGTAAATGCCCTTTGTGAATTCCGAAAGTCGAACTTTACGACTTTTGGTATTCACAAAGGGCATTTACGAGTAGCAAATGTTCTTTGTGAATACCGAAAGTCGTGATACCGAAAGTTGAACTTTACGACTTTCGGTATTCACAAAGGGCATTTACAAGTAGTACATGCCCTTTGTGAATACCAAAAGTCGAACTTTGCGACTTTCAGTTTTCACAAAGGGCATTCACGAGTAGTAAATGCCCTTTGTGAATAACAAAAGTCATAAAGTTAGACTTTCGTCTTACTTTACCTTTGTGAATCAGGCCCACAGTATCTAGATCTTACCAAACTACCTTTGAAATAGTCACTATTATTTCTACTTCAGTATAACATTTGTCTGGCTCCTCTCCGAGCTTTGGAAAATTGTTCATACCACTCAGGAGGCTGTTCTGGAAGTCCCTGCTTGCCTGCAGGGGGCTGGGTGGACAGGACAGTCACATGGGCACTAGTGGGCCTGGCCAGCTCCACGACAACAGTTGAGAGAGGTGGGCCGAGGTGCAGCCTGAGCGAGACACGGTTCCAGTCTGGCTGGCGGTGATATCACACAGAATGGTCATTCCGAGTGTGTTGAGAAGGGCAACTGTGTAGCATGTGGGGCCTGGACCACTAAGCGGCAGCCAGGATTAGTGACACCCGACCCATCCGCTCTGGTGAGACCACTGTGGAGCACAAGCTACCAGAATACTTGGCCTTCACTCTGCTCAGTGGCCTCCATGAAAGGAAGACCCTGTTCGGCCTCTGGTGTCCTGCCCGGTATGGATTCCGTATTTGGCCTCTGGCAGGTGGGATGCACAGCTGTTTAGGTATGAATCAGGGCTGGGGAGTGCTGGCCACTGCACCCCCTCATTAGGTTTAACTAAAGGTGGCCAGTCTGCCTGTACAAACTCCCGCTCCACCATTCTTCTCCCTGGGGTGTCTTGGTAGGAGATGCCTTCTTCGCCTCCATTCTTCTGTTACTCCTGCTTCCCAGAATCCTCTAGTGAGGATTCCTGAGATAAACTATTGCACAATCCAAGATGCCTGCCACACCATAGTTGCCTATTGAAGTTTCCCAATCCAGCATGTCGACACTACTGCTTTTGTGGTAATTTCCTGTTTTTAGGGTATAAAAGGAAGACATTCCTTTACTTCTTGTGTTGCAACGCTTCTTCAGTCCTGTAGATGTGTCTCCTCACTCCTGACAATCTCTTAGTTATTCCTGAGTAGTAATTCTCTAGTTGTTCCTATATTAGGTGATTTTCCGTCTCTCTCCAGCTATTCCTTGCTGATTTTCTATCCACTCTTTATCTTCATCTGTCAGCCTCCACGAGCCTCAAGGTCATCAAGGAGGGTTTTTGCCTCTAGGCTTTTTCCTCCATTGGGGATCCTTCTTGAAGGCACTTTCTGCTTAGGCACTATCAAGTATCGGTGGAAGAAGGGGTCGCCCATACCTGTGGGAGACTAAGACTGTAAAGACCTGGGTCTTCCAGTTTACCCGCTGTCAGTAGTCTCTTATCCGGCATTAGTCTAAAGACAGACCATCAAGTCAGACAGTGCAGGTGGGGTGGAAGGTGTTCACTTGAAACAATAGCTGAGGCTAACCAAGTAGGCAATATGTAATGGACTGAGCATTCCCAGTCGATCAAAGTAGAGTGCTGACTAGACTGTCTCAAAGCATGAAGCCCTGCACAGAAATGTTAGCTTCAAGTCCTGCCTGCTCTCTGGGATTCAAAAAACAAAAGAGATGCCCATGCTGCTTATTCACTCCGATCGATAAACTTTGAACATTGAAACAAAACAATGCCCACAATAACCACTTTTTCCGTTGGATTTAATCAAAAAACTTTTTCTTTTCTCTTTTTATCAAAAATTTACCACCAACATAATACAAAACATTCTCATTTTATAAAGAAGCCTTTTCAAAGCAAAAACATTTATATATATATACACAAATCCACATCATATATACCACTTCTTACACCCCATTCACTCAACTTCTCACATACCCTTTTCCCATTCAAACAAACATACAAAACAGCATATTATTTTTCATTGTTAATACAAACATTTTAAGCAAAAAACAATAGATCAAAAGGCCATCAGTTGAACTAACTGAATGGATCCAAAAATGAATTATGATTCTATCTAAGATTGGCCTTAAAATATCGGTCTACGCGTTTCGAACCCCTGCCAATTCGGGAGTTCTCATCAGGACCAGAATAGCTGAAAAAGACAAAAAAGATATCTTTGTCTTAATTATTGACCAAATCCTGACCCTTACCTCAAAATACCTCTATGGTGCACCGCTTCTTACCTTAATCACTATGAATATTCAGCTGGTATTTGACCATTTCAACTTTCACCAGAATGTTCAATCTAAAATAACATACATACAGTCTTAGGGGCCGATTCCGATTCGGGCCGGAAATCTCTCCGAGCCGGACCCGGAGAGAATTCCGACCGAATCGGACCCTAGCAGTCCGACCGAACGAGTACGATGCATTTGCATGCTATCGGACTCGATTCGGTCGGACTCCCATTGAAGTCAATGGGAGCCGGCCGTACGGCGCGTACGCGGGCTCCCATTGACTCCAATGAGTGCGAGGCGAACAAGGGCGCCCCTACAGTGGGTACGCGTCCATGCGCATCGTGGCGTACATGCACAGGTAGGGGGACCCATGGGTCCCCCTGTGTGCGACTCGCGCGCCTGCGCGTCCAGGGGTCCGACGCGGACCCCCAAAGTCCGGCTCCGACAGCTCTTTCGAGCCGGACGGCGCGAGTCGGTCGGACTGCTTGCGGCGCGCATCGTACTTACCCGGCCGGGAAACGTCTCCATAGCATCGGTCGGAGCGTGTTGAAGCCGCGTACGAGTCGGTCGGCGATTTCGCGGTAGCATGCATCGTACTCGCTCGGCCGGACCTGCGTACGATTCGGTCGGGAAACAGGGCTCCGACTCGGATCCGGTAAATCCGAATCCGATTCGGAGCCCTACCGGCCGAGATCGGAATCGGCCCCTTAGTCTTGTGGTGTGAATGGACGGAGCATTGCATTATCGGTTAAATGATGACAAGGGAATGAATATTCTTACTTTTGGCTGACTGAGGTGTATTGGAGCATCTTTACCAAAACAGATAATGGGGACCCTCCGTGACTACGTTGGCCTTCCCCCAGTTACAGGACATCACAAATGTGGCACCTGTGGTAGTTGTGACTTGACCATGGATGGCGAATTGTTCACACACAATGGAATCTTCTGGAAACATGAGACCTTTTCGAATTGTAAGTCTAAAAATGTGGTCTATGGAATTCTCTGTCCGTGCATGAAATTATACATAGGCAAGACAAATCAAGAAGTGCGCTCAAGGATTATACAACACAAATCCAGAATCCGGAAGAATGTCCAAACAGCACCGTTGGTAAACCATTGGAAAGCACACATGCATACAGAGCAAGATCTAAGATGGACTGTCATCTCTAGGGTGTTACCAAATCCTAGAGGTGGTGACCTTGATGCCAAGTTAACTAAACATGAAGCAATGTTGATCATAAAATTCAATACTGCTGTAGATGGGCTGAACGAACTTTCGGAAATATACAAACTTTAATCAAAATGTTTCATGTAGACCAAAATCAACTTCTTGTTTCTATTTTATTACAGTCGAGTGTTGGATGCACTGTGGTATTTAAGCCATTTAGAGGACTCCATTGTATTTGAAGGCGAACTGAGTGAGTTCATAGAGCTTAAATAGATATGAGTGACACAGATAAAAGGATAAGTCACTGGAGCGACTACAACTCCCAGAAGACCCTTTTTGTGATTGGCAATGGCTCTACAGCAAAATGAATTTTCTCCCATCGAGAGGGGTTCCATTATTACGAGTGAAGGAAACAACTGTTGCGGTCCATACAACACGGACCAACATCAGTACAACGTTGGTACATCAAAATCGATAATTTTCCCCCCTTTTTCCTTCCAAAACGGCGAATCTGTATTTTCTCTTTTTGAGGTTGCAATAATGTGAGAATTGTGCTTTTGCACAAAATAACATCGAATAGGATGATACTTTCAACAAAAAGCCGAGGTTTAATCCAGGAAATCATCGTGAGTTAAAATAATGAGGTCTGAAGAACTACAATTCCCATGAACCTCTGGGGTAGGACGTCATCACCCTTGCGTGTAAAGTGAAAATCGCTTCCGGAATCTGGCATACGATCTACTGTGACCACGGATAACAACTGAGCTGCCTGCTAAATACGAGCAAAGGTAAGACGAGCTACAGGCACAGAGTATCAGTACACACCGGCCCATTGTATTGAAAACGGACATTAATTTCATAACAACCCGTCATTGAGCTAGTGTCTCAATTTTTCCCTTTAGAAAAACGAAGGAAACGCCCGTTTGCAGTTCACCGCCGATTCGTTTAAATCAAACATATGATTTACACCAACCAAGGTAATACACTACCCTGGCCCCATTTAATTTTGAGATTGAAGTTATGAACATAACATTATGGCCAATGTATACCTCATTTGTTCATTTCACAGATATGTAGCAGCCATTTGAACATTACGTGTGGCCCCAATACACCTCAGTCAGCCAAAAGTAAGAATATTCATTCCCTTGTCATCATTTAACCGATAATGCAATGCTCCGTCCATTCACACCACAAGACTAAGACTGTATGTATGTTATTTTAGATTGAACATTCTGGTGAAAGTTGAAATGGTCAAATACCAGCTGAATATTCATAGTGATTAAGGTAAGAAGCGGTGCACCATAGAAGTATTTTGAGGTAAGGGTCAGGATTTGGTCAATAATTAAGACAAAGATATCTTTTTTGTCTTTTTCAGCTATTCTGGTCCTGATGAGAACTCCCGAATTGGCAGGGGTTCGAAAGCGCGTAGAACCGATATTTTAAGGCCAATCTTAGATAGAATCATAATTCATTTTTGGATCCATTCAGTTAGTTCGACTGATGGCCTTTTGATCTATTGTTTTTGCTTAAAATGTTTGTATTAACAATGAAAAATAATATGCTGCTTTGTATGTTTGTTTGAATGGGAAAAAGGGTATGTGAGAAGTTGAGTGAATGGGGTGTAAGAAGTGGTATATATGATGTGGATTTGTGTATATATATATAAATGTTTTTGCTTTGAAAAGGCTTCTTTATAAAATGAGAATGTTTTGTATTATGTTGGTGGTAAATTTTTGATAAAAAGAGAAAAGAAAAAGTTTTTTGATTAAATCCAACGGAAAAAGTGGTTATTGTGGGCATTGTTTTGTTTCAATGTTCAAAGTTTATTGATCGGAGTGAATAAGCAGCATGGGCATCTCTTTTGTTTTTTGAATATTTGTGGCTCAGCCTTGCTGCAGTGTTAGCCAAAACCCTTTCTAGGTTCTTGTTGCTCTCTGGGATGGCATGCTCAGAGGAAAGATAGCCATGAATCTGGGCTCTCAGGGAAAGCCGTCCCAGGCCCTCCAAGCACATAGCGAGTACATCTGGAAGTCAAACGGTCCCTAGTACCTTGTACCTAATAATCTGGAGGAAAGCCCCTTGCCTTTGTTGTAATCTGTACACAGTGAGTGCGGGGGGACATTTGAGCAAAAATACATGACCTCCTGATGCCCTTGCTGCGGTGAAAGAGTCGAATGAGCCCTCATTGGGACTTTCAGAGTAGCCAGGCCGGCCTCCAGTAGCCCGGAGCAGGCCTGCGAAGGCCTTCACAGCATCCGTGGTATACAATTGGATGACAAACAGGTTCCTGGTACCTTGCCACTACTAATCCGGAGGAAATTCACCAGCCTTTCTAGTAATACATGCACACGGAATGCCAGAACACCTTTCAGAGGACCACAGAAAGCAGGAGCTACTGGACCCAATAGTGGGGTTTGAGGCCTTTTACTCCCGATGTCCTGGGGTCCAACCTACTATGGGTCTTGAACAGCTGGGCAAAGTACCTGAATCTCAGTGGTACCGCGGGTCAAGCAGTCCAAGGTTTCTCGGGAGAAGGAAGATACAGGGGGCTGAACACAGGCTCAAAACTCAAACTACATTCAATAGCAGCAATAAATGATTGTTACTTCAAATAATTTCTTTTATGGAAAAAGAATTATTTATATACAAACACAAAGTGAAATAATGCATGCACCAACAATACACACAGCCCTCTGAGGTCACAGCTCTAGTGTTCAATAGGCAGATCCCCGAGTCCTACTTCCCTTTCCTAGCGGTAGTGATTAGTTCCCATTCAGTATAGATAATATTCAGGTTAAGCCCCCTCAGTAGTCTAAGTCTCAAAAGTCCCACTCTAACTCTCATAAAAGTCAAAAGTGTTCCAGCACACAAAGCGCTATGTGGCAGAACAAATTCCCTCAGGGCCGTCCAGCCCTGCTGCCAGTCTTACCCACTCCTGCATGGATTGCGAGACTGGAGTCACCATGGGGAGTGGCAGCAGCTCCTGTTGGTGAATAGCACTTGTGGCTCTACAGGGACAGTGGTTGGGCATCTACGGCGCTTCCTCTGGTGAGACAGTAAGTCCCTCTTATCCTTCCCACGGGTGAGGGTAGATTGCTCCTGTTCCAATCCTCAGTCGTGGATCAAGCCTGCTTCGATCACTATGGCAGCCTCTCGTCACGATGACTGCTTGAACCAGGCAATGGTCCTTATCCTTTCCCAAGGCCCCACCTGGCATGCAGTGTCACAACCTTACTCCACACACAGACTATGGCCCAATCAGCAATGCAGTAATCTTCACGCCCCGCCCCCCCCTTTGGCATAGTAGGTCGCTGACTTCACTCTGCATGTTGGTCCAATCAGCATGGCAGTAATCTTCACGGTGCCCCCCACTGGCATATAGAGTTGCCAGCTTCACTCTGTACACAGGCTACCACCCAATAGGCATGGCAGAGATGCTTACCACAACTAACTTCACAGTGGCCCACTGTGGCATTTGGGGTCGTCGAATGGACCCTGCACATGAGCGATGGCTAGAGCGGTGCAGCAGCTGTCTCCTCACACCTCACTACAGGTATCCTGTCACTAGGATCCCCCACTGGACCTTGTTCCCTTCTGCATTCTCCTTTTCCTTCAAGAGCACACTGGTCTTAACAAGCAGGCAGGCGTTGGTGCTCCAGGCTCCAGGGGCATGTGGTCTTGGATGTCCTTAGGTGATGTTATCTCACCCAGCGGGGACACTGGCTGGTCCTAGTCACCATCCCTGGTTACAGGCAGAAGTCTTACACAGATTCTTCTCTGTGCACAGCCCGACTGGCTGCCTGACAGTTGACAATTTTGGGGGCCTTGAGCTCCCCTTCTTGTAGATAATTTCCAGACACCAAATGCGATTTAGGGTCTAAGTCTTTGAGTTTGTGTTGGGGTCTGTTTCCCTTTGTAGTGCCCACTCCTCTGCCTTGCACTTCTTCCAGAAAGCAGCCTGTCACGGAGAAGCAGCTCCAAATTTGATAGCCCCAAAACACAGGCCATGAGGGTGACTAGAGGTTCACACCTGGATGTCAGCCCGAGTGATATGTGCATAAAAAGTAAGCTTGGGCGAGGTTCGCAGAGTTCGGCTAAGCGGAACTCCGTGAAGTGCCAAAAAAACTCTGCCGTGCTACGCGGAGTTCCGCGAGCGGTGGAGTGCGTTAGGGTCATGCCGTTCGCTGTGATTTTGAGCGCCGGGTGTTTGTCCCCAGCTGTAAAATCATCGCAAATGGCAGCATGCACAGCGCAAGAGGACACAGCTTCCTTTCTGCTGGTCGAGTAGCTTTCTCAACGTGAACGGAAGGTTTCTCAACGCGAGTGGTCGGGACCTGCCGTGACCACTCGCATTGAGAAACCTGACCACCCGCATTGAGAAATCTCGCCAGGAGGTTGATTTTCCCCACTCGTGCTCACCAACTAGACCTTGACGAGTGCAAGCAAGGAAAAATCTCACCGGGAGGTTGGATTTTCCTCGCTCACGCTCGCCAACTTGACGCTGACGAGCACAAGCGAGAAAAAACAACTCCAGTCCACTTTGCAGAGCGGAGTTTCTGGGAACTCTGCGTGCTCCGCGTGGCGTGGAGTGTGGAAAACTCCGCAAACTCTAAGAAACAGATTGGAGTTCACCACCCAGGGTTAATCAAAAGGTTACCTGAGAGCCCCAGCCCTACTCTTTATGATTCTCTTATCAGTCCCATCCCCTTCCTGAGATGTGCCCAGGCCCCTTTCTTGTGACATCTCCCTTAATCAAAAAGGATCCTTTGAAATGTACTAATAGTAAGTTAGCTTAGTATTAGAATTGTGCAAAATGTGATACCAACATGAAACTTCATACAGGGCTTAATAGTAAGGTAAAAAATGAGTGATGTTATAGACCCCAAAAATCATATGGCTACTTTGCTCGTATAATGTCATAAAAGAAAATGGCTGCTGCAATTTTTTGTATTGCGATTATGAATCTAATGTTAGGCATCCATCACATCATTTCACATGTTTTTCTGGTCAGGAATGCCAAAAGTGGTACAAATTCTGCATTTTAGTTGACCCCTGACAAAGTACGAGAAATTTATTACGGATCCAGTGAGTAAATTCCTTGTGATGTAAATAAAAAAGTATGTTGTACTGCCCTTGTAAACTAACAATTTTTGTTTTTTTGCAGGTTTCTGAAATTGTGAAAAGATTATCCGCTGTCAATGAGTACAAATGTCTACCAAAAGAAGATGTGAATTTGTAAATATTAATGAAGAGTTTATATCTAGTACACAATTTGTTGGAACTGAGATTGATTGGGATCTGTGTGTATTGTGTCAACAAGATTTACCAGACGTTTTAGTGTGTCCAGCTAATAGTAAACATTCTGATAAAGTAACTGAGTACAAACGTTTGCTTGATGATCTGCTAGCTTTTTTATGAAATAAAAGGATTTCCATCAATCATCAAGACAAAATGGTTAAAAAATCATGATGTAGTTGAACAACTGTTTAATGAAAACTGTAGAAAATTCCATAAAGCGTGTAGAAACAAATTTGACAAACACAAACTTGCAAGGTTATAAAAAAAAACTATACTAGTTCAAGAGAGTTTTCAAGATAGATAGATAGTACTTCAAGGTGTACGCATGCTTCATTTATAGTTGATGAATTGAAAGATACGTCTTTCTTCTGTGATGAGTCAGGGGCAGAGCTTATAAATGTGTGTACACTTGAATTGAGTAATCAAGTTCGGGATGCTGCAGTTGCAGTAAGTGACTCAAAAGGACTCACCAATATAAATGCTGGTGATATGGTTGTGACCAAAGTGAAGTACCACAGACAGTGTCTTGTTAGTTTTTATAACCGGCTTCGGCAAATACAAAACAAAGAAAAAAGCGAAGACAACAAATTGACATTATTCTATGGAATGGTATTACTTGAAATTGTAAACTATCTCGAAGATACACTTAAAAATTCTGAAATATCACCAGTATTGACTTTATCTGACATCAAATCACTTGTAGTTCGTTATACGACAGAATTAGGTGTAGAAAATGCAGACAAATATGTACACAGCACACGATTAAAAGAAAAGATTCTTGCGTTCATACCAGAATTTACAGCTGAACCAAAAGGTAGAGGTCTTCTAATATGCAAAAACAATATAGGAGAAATTATATTCAGTATCTGTAAACAAAATGCTCTTCAGAATGGTGTCTGCCTGGCCAATGCAGCTGCTATTATTCGGAAAGAAATGTTTAAACTTGAAGTAGATGGATTTAGTGGACAGTTTGAGCAAAATTACCTAGAAAAGTTAGTAGGGACTGCTATGCTAAATCAAATCTAATACGAATGATTATGGAAGGTTGTAACATTTCAAATGACAACACAGTAAATGATAAGAGGAGTGCAGCTTTTTCAGTCTCACAGCTTGTTCGGTATTATACCAGTAAGTGTAAAAGCCAAATCCTAAAGGAAACATCTGCCACAAAAAGATAATGAAACTCCACTACCTCTTTATATTGGATTAATGGTGCATGCTAAAACTCTAAAATGGGAATTAGTTGACAAACTGCACAAATTGGGGGAATGCGTGTCATATGAGAAGTGTCAGCAACAATAACTAACAAACAATGTAAGCAATTCTGCAAAGACAGGGTTGAGTGTCCAACAGGCCTTGAACTCTCCACTTTCATGTGTGCTGCAATAGACAATATTGATCACAATCCCTTGTCATCTTCATCCACTCAGCCATTCCACAGAACATCCAGATCTCTGATACAGAGAAAATCAGATACACAGGGTATATCATCCTTCTTAAAAATTGAAGAAAATGAGTGGACCAAGAAATATACTTCATCTCTACCAGAGTGCTATTTACAGTTACCATGTACAACAACAACAAAAAACAGCCAAATGTACCTGTAAGTAATATCCATACCTTCTAGCCTCCTCCCATTCATAATGAACCTATGTCAGGTGAATGGCTACAAATTATTCCAACTCTTGATCTCCATATTCTAACCAATATAAACCACACCAGTTGGGCCGCTTTCCACTCCAACAGAAGTTGTTCTGTCACAAAAAGGCATAGGGGCTGATTCACAGAACTAATCTGAGATAAAATCCTAAACTTACTACTTTTGGTATTCACAGAAGGCAAGTTAGGATTCCTAACTTTACTACTACTAAATGCCTTTTGTGAATACCGAAAGTCGTAAAGTTAGGATTTTGTCTCAGTTTAGTAGTAGTAAAGTTAGGATTCCTAACTTTACTACTACTAAATGCCTTCTGCAAATACCAAAAGTAGTAAGTTTAGGATTTTATCTCAGATTAGTTCTGTGAATTGGCCCCATAGTGTATTGCTACCTTTATTAAATGAGTCAGTAAATTCTCCTTCTATGGTACGCCACTGCTTTGATATACTAAAACGTACACTGGCCACAATTAATCCTAATCAGACTCCTGTGATGACAGTCTATGCAACCGCTAAACAATTACAGTGGTTACTTCCAGAATTGTATGGGGAAGGCAAGATGGTAGTATTACACATTGAAATGTCATTCCTTGCAGTTTTAGGTGATTGGCTAGATGGTAGTGGCTAGCCGATAATTTAGTTGAAGCCAATGCAACCACAGCACCGAGACCGCCCTGCTCGCCGCCACAGACGACATCCGCACCCTCCTGGACCAAGGCCACTCCGCAGCCCTCATCCTACTCGACCTAACAGCGGCTTTCGGCACCGTCTCCCACCGCACACTAGTCGCCAGACTACACGACGCCGGCATACAAGGAACAGCCCTGGACTGGATCCGATCATTCCTCACTGGAAGAAGCCAAAGGATCAGACTACCACCCTTCCTCTCCGATCCCATGAAACTCACCTGCGGAGTCCCACAGGGGTCATCACTGAGCCCGACCCTCTTCAACATCTACATGGCCTCCCTCGCAGCCATCGTCCGACAACATGGCCTCAACATCGTATCCTACGCCGACGACACCCAGCTCATCCTCTCCCTCTCCAAAGACCGCTCCACCGCCAAACTCAACTTCCAGAAAGGAATGCAAGATGTCGCAGTCTGGATGACCAACAGCTGCCTAAAGCTGAACGTCGAGAAGACAGAAGTCCTCGTCCTTGGAACCACCCCTTCAGCATGGGACAGAACCTGGTGGCCGACCGCCCTCGGACATCATCGCACTGGCCGAAACCCCGCGCATCCACAGAGCCAGAGCAGGCGGAAGATCCTTCTCTCACATAGCAGCCAAGACCTGGAACGAACTACCGGCAGACATCAGACGCGCCCCCTCCCTGAACACCTTCAGGAAGGCCCTCAAGACCTGGCTCTTCGGCTAAACAGATCTGCGGACACCCCCCCCCCCCCTCAGCGCCTTGAGACCCTCATGGGTGAGTAGTGCGCTGACAATTCCCCTGATTGATTGATTGATTGAGGGTAAAGTTGGACAATGTCTAAAAGGGTCTTATGTAAAACGAACCCACTACATACACAAAGTTAGTGTTGCATCACTGTATATAGTTTTGAAGAAGGCTTGTAATGTATCCACTGATGGGCAAATATCCATGAAAGAATGGATTACACGAAGAGTTGCAGAGTCTTTACATTTCAAATATTGGAATATTACACTTCAAGTCGAATTACTGGTATTCCAATTTCTTGATACCATTCGATCAACAAATTTTGAGAAGTTTATTATATCCCTGCAAATGATCTGTCCTTGGAAGTTTGCTATGGACCACACCCACTATGCCAGGTGGATGCCAGTGTTCATTAAAATGCTTGCTGGGCTGAAAACAAGAAATCCAGATCTATACAAAGAATTTTCAAACTGATATTTTGTTGCTTGTAAAAGTGGTAGACCTCATTCCTGCATATCTCATGATCAGATGCATGAGCAGTGTAACAAGGATATAAAATCAGATGGTTGGGCAGTTGGTATTCTGGATAACCCTAGTGCGTTGATTAAATGGATGGTGTCTGGACCTCTAATTGCCAACGTACTGGGACAATTCGATCAAGAAATGGGATTCAGGGAAAACAAAAATACCTGTGTTCACCATGAAGACAACGCCTCTTGCAACACTCGATTTGTAAATGATGTTAACGGACTTACACAAGAGTTTTCGCATGATAACAGAAATACTTATGCCTGTGGTATTGGTGGAAATCTTATGAATATTACATCCAACTTAATCATGAGTGATAATGAAAATAAATCTGTTTGCATTGCTGATGATGTGGGGAGAACTCAATATGTAATGTTTGTTCAAGAACGCCTGGTACACTGCGAAAAATCTATTTTGAGCCCATTCCTAGAAACAAGCTATGTTTATTTCATAAGGTAGTCTCAAAATCAGTGAACCACAAATTATCCATTCCCTCTTAAAAAGCGACTGCTCACTTTTCACTAGCCTGTATATTGCTAGCCAAGATAGAGAAGGAGATTTAAAGGCATTTTCTTACCCATAGGAATCTTGATTATCTCCCATCACTTTCTGAGGGAGGATTGCTAAGAAAAGGGACAAAGTCTGACATCATCTCTTGTTTGAACATTGCAAATTGTGTTATTATGGATGGATCGGCAATAATCCATTTTTTAAAATCGACAAAGTACGCAATTTTAGACTAAAGCACCTATATATTCCAGCCTTATGTAATGAACATACTTAGTAAATTGAAACAAATAGGTATAGTATTTGACTGTTACATAGAGGGGTCTCTGAAAAAGCAAGAAAGAAATAGGTGAGGTTTTAGTCCACACTAATGTGTAAAAGGTTCAACAAATATACCCAAAAACTGGACGACTTTTCTACAAAATGAAGATAACAAATTGATTTGTTCTAATTCTTAGCTTCTAACTTTTTGAGTCTTGAGATACCAGAGGGTAAAATTGTAGTACTGACAAAGAATGATAACGTGGTGAATATTCCCAAAAATCTGAATGTATCTGAACTCAGACCATGTCATTAAAAGAAGCTTATACTAGAATACTATTACATGCAAAACATGCTAGTGAAAGTGGCCAGAAGTCTATAACTATATGTACTATTGATTCCGATGTAGCAGTTATTGTTCTTTATGCATTTAGCAGCTCAAATCTTTAAAAGATGTGGATTGATTTTGGTACTTCGAAACATCAAAGGCTGCTGACTATCCATGAATATGCTAATAAACTTGGCAAAAGTGTTTGTGATGGTATTTTATTTTTCCATGCAATTGCAGGTTGCGACACTGTATCTGCTTTTGCAGGTCATGGCAAGAAAACAGGTTGGGAAACGTGGCAACATTTTCAGGCTGTCATTGAAACGTTTATTGAGCTCTCTCATTGCCCACCAGATATTTCAAATAACAGTTTCAGTCAGCTTCAATGTTTTGTAATTCGGATATCCAATAAGAACATTAAAAGAAATTCTGTTAACGAGTGACAAAGAATGATGGTGACCAAATTCAATCACTCTCTAGAAAATGTGCCACCAAGTGAGGCTGCTTTTTTACAGCACAGCAAGATAGCTATTTTCCAAACAGGTTATGTGTGGTCTCAGTGGTGAAATGCGTATCCTGATATACCTGATCCAGCTCCGTGGGGATGGCAGAAGGAAGGTTCTGGATATGAACCTCTGTGGTCACTTTTGCCTGATGCTTCACAGTGCTTGAAGGAACTTGTTAAGTGTGAATGTAAAACATTGTGTACCCATGCTTGTAAATGTAAACAATTGTCTCTTCCATGTACTAGTGCTTGTGATGGAAAATGCAATCAGTCTCAAACATCAATGTACAACAGTGTCCGAGACACTGTTAGCGATTCCTAATGGGGGTCACAAATTGCATGCCTCATGCATATTAATTTGCAACCCCATTAGTAATGGCTGGCCCTCCCAGGTATGGTGGCCTGCTGGGCTCAGCAGACCTCCATGTCTGGAACTGCTTTTAAATAAAGCATTTTTTTTAAAGGAAAACGGGATGCATTTAAAAACAGAAAAATGAAACATTTTCGTTTCATTTTTTAAGGGCTGGTAGTGGCCCCTGTGACCATTGCCTGCCCCTAAAAAATATTTTCCCATGTATTCACAAAGGGGAAGGGGTCCCTTGGGAACCCCTTCCCATTTGCGAGTGCTTTACCACCCTTCAGAGAAGGGTGGTAAACTGCGACAGTTTTGCAACCGCGTTTGCGGTCGCAAAACAGTCTTACATAGGGCTCAGACTTGCTATTAGGAAGGGACGCCCTTGGAACGCCCCTTCCTAATAGCGAGTCGCTAATCCTATTTAGCGAGTCACAAATCATTTGCGACTCGCTAAATAGGGTTAGTTCATGGCCCATTTGTTTTTTGCATGCGCAAACGGGTCACACTCAACAATGAGCATAGAAGATCAATAAATTCTATGTCAAAAGTACCAAAATAGAAAAATACAAGTGTTTATTCAATCATATGACACAAAAAGACATATTAAAAAAGTGGGAACCAACAAACAAACAAAAATATTTCCCAGCTCAGACATTTTCATAGTGACTGTAAAAGAAATGACCAAATTATGGGCCTGATTAGGATGACGGTGGGGCCGCCACAAACAGCCCGTTGGTGGCGCTCCCACTGCCATCACAATAGTGATTCCCACCCCGCCACATTAGGATGGCAGGTGGATGTTTGGCGGTCGGAGAGACCGACCACCAGGGATCTGATGGGCGCAGGGAGCACCTCGGACCGCCACACAGAACCGCAATCCCTACAATGATGGCAGTGCCTGCCAGGCACCGCCGTAGGGGTTACGATGTTCCTTCCCGCCAGCCATTTCATGGTAGTATACCCGCCATGAAAAGGCAGGTGAAAAGGGACTGTGGGGGCTCGCAGTGGGCCCCACTTCACCCCTGGCCCTCCGACATGGGCCCTGGTGCCCCCTTACATATCCCTGCACTTTTGCATTTCCCTGCACATAGTGCAGGGATATGCAAAAGGTGTATTTTTTGTACTGCGGCTTGTGCTGCAGCACGCAGAACATGCCGCAATACAAAATGCACACTTTGTGACCGCCTTGAAGGTGGGCCCATTGCAATTAGCATGGCAGGACCGCCGACAGCTAGTTGGGCGGTCCCGTCCCTGCTATGACGGCGGTCGGACTCATCATGAGGCCCTATGCCACAACTTATTTTAAAGTACCAATTGTGTCTTTTTTTGAAGCAAAAGACATTTGTGCTACTCATGGTACTCTGTGTCGATGACGTTTCATCCCCTTAGGACTTCATTACCCCGTTTGGGGCTTCTGTTAGGTCAGTCATCACTCCTATACTTGTTTTAAATTGTTCAGGTCCAAACATACCCCTCCATTGCATTGTTTCTCATCGCATTCTTTCGCATGGTTTCTCTTCACATTCCTTGTGACACTTATCTATAGTATTATGGATGTCACAATACCATGTACGTGCACGGAAAGAGAGGTCAGTGCCTACCATTATGGTTGTTATCATTACTAAAGTATTTCCCTTTTTTCCCACTTTTTTCCCCCTTTCCTTTTTGCATATCTCTGCAATTTTCTTTTCTGCTTCCTTCCTTACAGGCATTTTTAGTCTCAGGCTAATACAATTAAGTCCTGATGATGATCCCCATATTTTAAAATGGGATTGAAATAGAGTACCATGACTATCACATATGTATTTTGCTTCAACAAAAGATAGCATTGGTACCATTAAAATAGGATGTGACATAATTTGTTCATTACTTTTATAGTCACTAAGAAAATGTCTGAGCTGTGAAATATTTTTGTTTCTTCGGTGGTTCTCACTTTTTCATTATGTCTCATTGTGTCATATGATTGAATAAACACTTGTATTTTTCTATTTTGGTTCTTTTCACAAAGAATTTATATCTTCAATGTTCATTGTTGGCTGTGAATTTGCAGTAAGGGACCACTTGTTCCTTTTGAAATATTTGTACCCATGGTCCCCTATATACTTTTGGGTTCTCTTGTCTATAAAAATACCTAAAATAGTGACAAGATAAACTAGATATTTTTTGATGAGCCATGTTTTTGTTTGAAATTTCTATATATAGCTGTTCAAAAGTTAAGGTGGTTGAGCAAGTTATGTGGAACACCCTGTATATCTACGATATATCTATCAATCAATCAATCAATCTATTTGTAAAGCGCGCTACTTACCCGTGAGGGTTTCAAGGCGCTGAGGGGAGGGGGGGAGCTGCTACTGTTCGAATAGCCAGGTCTTGAGCAGTCTCCTGAAGGTCAGTAGGTCCTGTGCCTGCCGTAGGTGGAGGGGGAGGGTGTTCCATGTCTTGGCGGCTAGGTGGGAGAAGGATCTACCGCCGGTGGTTGTTCTTCGGATGCGGGGAACGGTGGCGAGGGCGTGGTCGGTGGAGCGGAGCTGGCGGGTGGGGGTGTAGAAGTTGAGGCGGCAGTTGAGGTACGCTGGTCCGGTGTTGTGGAGTGCTTTGTGTGCGTGGGTGAGGAGCTTGAAGGTTATCCTCTTGTTGACGGAGGGCCAATGCAGGTCTTTCAGGCGGGGTGTGATGTGGCTGCGGCGCGGGATGTCGAGGATCAGACGTGCTGAAGCGTTCTGGATGCGTTGGAGCCGTTTGAGGAGTTTTGCCGAGGCTCCGGCGTAGAGGGCGTTTCCGTAATCCAGTCTACTGCTGACGAGAGCCAGGGTGACCGTCCTTCTAGTTTCGGTGGGGATCCACTTGTAGATCCTGCGAAGCATACGGAGGGTGTTGAAGCAGGAGGAGGAGACGGCGTTGACCTGCTTCGTCATGGAGAGGGTGGAATCGAGTATCTACATACTTATCATAGAATACTATAAGTCAATTAAATTGCAACACTTCTTAACTCCTTGGCTAAAAAACCATTACAATTATGATGCTTGAAGACTAATATTACATTTATGATAATTTACTGGCCCTTGCAGCGGGCATTTTGTATTATGACATCACACGCCTAAAATGGGGTTCAGAGTTTTGGGGTCTACATCAAAAATCAACGTTCATATGACTACCTAACAGTGTGCCAAATGCCATATTAGTAGTCACATTTTGCACAATTCTGGTAGTTTTTGAGTCCAAGCTACCTCACTATAAAGAACCTGTCTCTCTCTTCTTCCAGGGTGTCCACCCAGCTCATAGGAATGCAGCAATTCACAAATCACTCTGTAGGGGTTGTCTACCTCTTCATGCTCCTCCAGTTAGTCCTGGGTCTCCCAGAATGTAAACCAGAATATTCTATGCATTGTACCATTCACAGGCACATATACACGAGCACATACATAGAACACACAATCACTGCACAGAGTTCCATACTAACTTGATGTAGGCCAAGGGTGAGTTAAGCAGCAGAACTTTACATGAGTGAGCTTGTAGGCCTCACTGCAGTGTCACAGGTAAACAGGCCTGTCACTTCTACTGATCCCTACACTACAGAGCTTGTGCTACTTAATGGCCGGCAAAGGCAATGGCCTTTCATCACTATGAGGGTAGGGCTTTGGACACCCCTCATGGTCCAACAATTCGGCAATCCGTGAGGCAGGCTGTTGTATTCTAGTTATATGTGTTTGTCTACTCGTCCTCTTTTGTCTTTTCCTCATGTCCCCACTTACATGTATGCTCGTGTCTTGTGACTCTTGTTTGTCCTTGTGTGATGTTTATCTCTGAATGTTATTGAGAATGTTGTTTACTATAGAATCCAGGTTAGAGACAATTTCCCTCAAGCTCCAGTGTGCTCGGTGCTTGCACTGGGGGTTCTCACTGTAAGTATAAAGCTGTTCTTTTACTTCTTCTGTTTCCTGGGAAACTACTTCACCTTTCACACAGGCCTATGTCATGATGCACACACAATATCCATCTTTCTTCATGACAACAGAAATGTGCACTAGGGACCGAGAAATCTTTGCAGCTAGGGCACCATGCAAGGGACTTTTCACCAGGGTGATTCGAGCAAATGTACTTGACCTCCTGGAGCCCTAGCAGTGCTCAAAGAGTCTAACGAGCCCTCACTGGGACTTCCATGGCAGCTTTGCCATCTCGGCATGCTGTGCACTCCTATGGCATGTGCAGCAAGTTGGCTGGGCTAACAGCAACCGAACGGCTGGGCTTAAAGGACCATGACAGCTATGCCATCTGGGCGTGCTGTGCACCTCGATGGCTTGCATGACAACATGGCCGGGCTAAGAGCGACCAAATGGTTGGGATTGAAGGACAGCCATCTGGTTGCTTTGTGCCTTATGAATCAGATTCTTCTCACTCTTCTAGGGGCCTGTGGCTTCTGGGGCTGAGTTCTCGGCACCTGAGCTGGGCCTGTGGGATCCCTTCCCGGTGCTCGAAGTGACATGACAGGCTGGAGCGCATGCACGAAGGATTCCACCCCAGGGCCAGCTAAAGCCCAGCCAAGAAGGTGAGTCCTCCTGGGCAAGGTTTGCCTTTAGGCTGATGGTGCTCAGTGCGACAATTTTTTGGGCACCCCTACGATTACCTCCTTCTCTACTGATTTCCTTACTACCATCCTCCACTAGTGGCCCTCATATCTCCATAGCCCCTAACTCACATGCATTTCATTTTTAAAGAGCTGGTTGGAGTTGGCTTAACTAACAAAAATGTAATTCTACCTAAACAAAACATTTTCAGCAACATTAGGCATAGATAATGAAAGACTGGAAAAAAACATAACGTCCTAACCTATTCTATGCAGTTTGTATGCGGCTCTTTAATGACAGTTCATATGTTACTGTGCTATATTACGATTGTAACTTAGGAACTTCAACAAACAAAAGGATCTCTGTGACAAAAAGAAGTAACCCACTGAGCTATCCACATAAAATTCAGTTATGTAATCTGCATGGTACACATTCTTTGCAGCAGGAATATTAATGCTCTGTGCTGCTTTATGGTGACTCTAAACAACCACTAGACAAAACTGATCTCTTTCTAGCAGGAACATCAATCACCAGAGTTATGTTGACATTTTTATCATTGCCTGAAACCTTCTGGAAGCACAGGAAACTCTGCAGGAGATCATTTCTAAACACAGCGCCCTTCAAGGTCAACGCCAGGTGCGGCTGCACCGGTCGCACCACCCTACAGCTGGCCATTCTCCTGGGGTCAGTGGAAGATCATCACTTTGAGACACAGTGGCAGTGGAGCTCAGACACAGAGGCTTCCATCCCTGGGCCAGCTTGAGCTCTAACCCAGGGTCTGTCAGATGTTTTTAACCCAGCCAAACAGGGAAACCCGCTGGGTGCCTACGGGACCTAGTCTTGGGCACTTTGAGACATGGCAGGTTAGAGTATGAAGCCCAGAAATGGAAGCTTCCATCCCCAGCCCAGGTGGAGCTCTGACTCGAGGCCCTGTCAGAGATCCAAGGTTCAAGCAGGGGAGCCCTCCCCGCTACCTGCGGGTCTCCGTGCCCAGCACATTGCAGCACAGCGGGTAGGGAAAAGAGCCTAGGTCAGGGGCTTGCACCATCTAGGCAAACTGGAGCTATGAATCGGGTCCAGACAAAGCTTCTAAGCCTGGCCAAGCAGGGGAGCTCTTCCACAGCCTGCTGGACCCCATCCTGGGCTCTAAGTGACACAGCAGGCTGGAGAAGGGAGCCCAGGGCCGGGGGCTTCGACCCTTAGGTCATCTGGAGATCTTACCCAGGACAGGTCAGAGCGCCTTCACTCAGTCAAGCAGGGCATCCCTCTTGAGTACAATGGAAATAGGTCAAATGCAGTTTGAGACACGAGGGGCCAGAGAATAGAGCCCAGGAAAGGAGGCTTCCATCCACGGGCCAACTGGAGCTCTTATCTGGGGTCTAGTCTGAGCATGCAGGGCAACCCTCGGGATGTCTGCGGGACCCTATCCTGGGCACTCTGCGACAGGGCAGACCAGAAAATATAGCCCAGGACCAGGACTCTGATCTGGAGCCTGGTCAGAGCTTCTTAAACCGGCCAAGTAGTGGAATCCTACTGGTGCCTGTTGGACCCCATCTTGTTGCTTTGCAGCATAACGGGCTGGGGAAGGGATCCCAGGGCCAGGGGCTGCCATCCCCCAAGACCAATTGGAGCTCAGATCTGTGGCCCGGTTACAGCTTCTAAACCCAGCCAAACAGGGGAGCCCTTGCCAGACTAGAGGGACCCTGTCCTGCACTTTCAGTGGCACAGTGAGCCAGACAAGGGAACCCGGTGCCAGGGGCTTACATCCCTGGGCCAGCCAGAGTTCTGAAACAGAGTCTAATCAGAGCATCTTAACCCAGTCAAGCAGGACAACACTCGCATGCCTAAGGATCACCCACCCAGACACTTTGCAACACAGCGGCCCAGAAAAAGGCAGCACAGGATAGGGGCTTCCGCCCCAGGGCCAGCTGGAACTCTGATCTGAGGCCAAGCCAAGGAGGAGAGCCTCTAAACCTGACTAAGAAGGGGAGCACCTCCCGGGCCTGTGGGAGCCTGCCATGGGCTCTAAGTGACACAGGTAATGTAGAAGGAAACAGAGGGCTGGGGGCTTCCACCCCAGTGCCTGTGGCAGATTTGACCATACAGCCCTATTTAAAAGGCAATTTCATCAAAATAGACGTCTTCCTACAGACCTCTTCAGTAGGTGGCTGGAACTACTTTGGACATATCAGAGTGCTACTCAACTAATTTTGGATGCCTTGAGTTTACTTAAGTGAAGTTTTTCTGGTTGTTTTAGTCTATCGTGTTTTTTAATATTTTTCCTGTTATCTCTTGTGTTTTTATTGATCTCAAAGTCTATATCACATCACTTGAAGCTGTAGAGTCGCGCTCTAGTCTCCTGGTCACGTGTGACTCGGAAGGCTGAGTGACGACAGGATATCCGGCCGTGAGGTGAACGGCCGGAATATATTGAATAGGCGAGTTTTCCGGCGCTCTCCGCCCGGAGTGAATAAAGGTGTAATTTACAGCCAGTGTCCGCCTCATTATAACCCCACAGGCCTCACTACAAATTGGCGACGAGGCTGGGGAGGCGGACGCTACAAAAAAAAAAAAATATACACCCCGGCGCACTTACAGCCGCGACGGAGAGTGCGGCAGAGAAACCGCCGCTCGTTAACGGCATAGCGGGGTGCCCACCATCACTGCAGGGCTGCAGAGGGGCCCCGGGAGCAACAGACCTGTTCAGCAACCAGCCCAGCGAGGGTCCTGCCGAAGTACAGCACGAGGAGGTAGGCGAAGCCCCTCCAAGGCCATCAGAACCAAGAAAAGAAAAAAAAAAAACAACAAAGGGGACACAACAAAATAAACCCATACAAAAAACAAATAAGCACTGCACAGCCAGGCGCCCAGCCCCAATGACGAGCGCAGCATACTAGCAGCCACCGAGCCGGCTGAGGAGGCCACTAGGACGGTAGACTTGGGGACAAGCACACCCTGTGTCAAGGGCCCAGCTGAAAAAACCGAGATCGTGCTAGGCAGAAGGCGCAGTTCCAAGCGCATACGCACAGGGCGCACAGAACCCCTACTTCACGGAGCCCAAGCCTCACAGGCACCCAGGGAAACGTGCCCTGATCACGCAGCAAGTAGGACAGGGGCCCTGCACCATCCTCGCCCTAACACGAGGGGCAAGCGAAGCAGTCGCCTAGTTCTTGACCCTGGCGCACCAAGGACCAGGCCACACGGGAGTAGATCCCACGTCCCAAGTAGGGGTGACAGGCCAGCAGGAACAGAGCGCTCCAGGCAGCCCTACACCAAGGACAGACGACGCACCTCCGGAGAGACAAGTCACGATGTGTGCCCAGACATTCTCCCTCACAAATCCGGTACCTTTTCTTCCGAAGCCGGGAGAACCGGCAATGAAATGGGACGACTGGAAGGAATACTTCCTCAACTACCTGTCGGCGTTGTAGGATGAGGGGGACGAAGTTTTCCCGAGCACGAGGAAAAAGAAGATCCTACTGCACAATCTGGGTCCGGAAGGCATACGTGTATATAGGAACATGGTGAAAAAGACCCGACTTCCGGACGATGTCGACGTGTTTCAACACGCCATAGACGACCTAGATAGCCACTATCAGCCTGTGGTTTGCACTGCAATAGACCGGTTCAACTTCTTCCAAAGGAAGCAGAAGACAGGGGAGTCGGTAGATGACTACGTAGCCGCATTAAAGAGTTTGGCGATCACCTGCAAGTTCGGAGACCTCCATGATGTCTTCATACGCGACCAAATCTTCATGCACACGGTGAACACGTCCATACAAGAGAAATTATGGGTCAGTGGCGACGCCCCCCTCAAAGAGATAGTGGCCCTGGTCAAGAAGGCGTAACTCTCCAAGAGGTGCGCAGATGCGGCTAAAAGGGAAAATGTCAGCAGACCCCTGGTGGCCAAAGTCACGGAGGCTCCCTCCCGAGAACGGAAACTGCAAGCTACAGAGAGCTATAGATGACAGAGGACGAACACAGCCAAACCGGCGGGATACCCGACGGCCCAAGGCATGGACAAGCATAATTGCTATAGGTGCGGGAGCCCGGCACATGCAGCCAATGACAAACGATGCCCAGCCTTCAGGGCAAAATGCCTGTATTGTGGGATAATGGGGCACTTTGAGAAAGTATGCAGACGTAAGCCTCGGAAAACGACAGTGAAGTATGTGACACACGACACGGAACCGGAAGAAGAAGAAGGGGAAGAGGACGAAGACTCTGTGCTGTGTATAGAAGATCAAATCTTAGGCATCGACTGCTTCAGGACACGCAAACCGTTGTGTGAACTCTCCATTGGAGGGATCCAATTTCTCCATGGTGGCAGATTCCGGCTCACCATACACCATCATACAACGCAGTGTATGGGACCGAGATTTCGCACAAGTCATAAGCACACACCTGCTCTCTCCGGACATCCATCCAGTCACCTTCACAGGGGAACCCATACCCATGGTGGGATTTCGCCCCCTACAATTCGAGTTCAAGGGCCGCAAGGCAGAAGGGAAGCTGTATGTGGCAGAGAAGGGACCCTCGGTACTGGGATGGGTGGACCAGGGAGAACTGGGTATCCAACTCAACCCAGGAGGCCCGACGCAAGTACTGATGACAGGCCAGGCTGGCACGTACGAAACCAACAAGTGGAAAGCAGACTTCCCGACAGTTTTTGGTGGCACCATTGGCAGGTTGACGAAGTTCTCCCATAAGATATGCCTCAAAGAGGGCGCGAAACCCGTGAGTCATAAGGTGCGGAACATTCCGTTCAACAGTAGAGAGGCGGTGCAGCAAGAGTTACAACGTCTGGAAGATAATGGAGTGATAGAGCCCATTGAAAGTGTGGAGTGGCTAGCTCCTCTGGTCGTGGCAAGGAAACCAAAGAGTAAGGTGCGACTGTGCATCGACTGGCGCGAGCTCAACAAGAACATTATAGTAGACAAGTTCCCACTGCCCAAAATAAATGAAATGCTGGCGCAGACAAAAGGCGTCCAATGGTTCTCGACAATAGATCTGACCTCGGCATACCACCAGATAGCACTCCACGCGACGTGCAAGAAACTGACCTCGTTCATCACACCGTTCGGATGCTACCAATTCCGATGAATGCCGTTTGGACTGGCATCCGCCGCTGTGGTGTTCCAAAAACTAATGCACAGGCTTTTTAAAGACACGGAAGGGGTGCAGTATTTCCAGGACGACATCCTGATCATGGGAAAAACCAAGTCAGACCACGACGCCAAGCTCACGAAGGTGCTAAGAATCCTAGAACACAATGGTCTTACAGCAGAATGGGACAAGTGCCGATTTGGAGTACCCTCCGTGACATATCTGGGTCATGAAATAAGCGACAGAGGCATTGCGCCGAAGTGGGCAAACGTGAAAGCGATCAAGGATGCACCTACACCCAGAAGCAAAGACGACGTCCGCTCCTTCCTGGGTATGGCGGAGTTCTATAGCAAGTTCGTGCCTCACTTCGCCACCAAAACGCACAGTATGCGTCAGCTACTAAAGGAAAAAACAGCCTTTGAGGGGACGGAGGCATCCCAGGAAGAGTTCGTCGAAATCAAGGACGACATCTGCAAGGCGGTTCCACTCCATGGTTTCGACCAAAAGGCCTTATCGATCCTCACCACGGACGCAAGCGACAGAGGATTGGGAGCCGTCCTGATGCAACGGTCAGAGGAAGGGGCAATGACGACGGTCAGCTTCGCGTCCCGATCCCTGGCTCCTAATGAAGAAAAGTTCAGTGTAATAGAAAAAGAAATGCTAGCCGCGATCTGGGCAATGGAACTGTTTTGCCAATTCCTGTGGGGCTCCAGATTTGTGCTTAAGACAGATCACAAGCTGTTGGTCAAGGTGCTCACATCCAGTGGACATGCTAGTGCCACGCCGCGCATAGCGAAAATGACCTTAAGGTTGCTGGACTATGTGTACGATGTTGAGTACATCCCAGGAGCAAAAAACCGAGTGGCTGATTATCTCAGCAGAGCAGCCGCAATGGAAATGCCTCCCCCACAGACGGAGGAGGATGACTACACCATAGCCTTTGCGGAAGATCAGGAAGCAGTTATAAGTGCGCAGGAATGGAAATTGGCATATGAGAGCGACACACGCCTCACAGCAGTGAAAGGGTTCATCATCCTACAATGGCCAACAGCAGAAGAAACGCAAACATCAAATTACGGCTCTTATGACTAAACTAGCACAACTGGAGACAGAGCAGATCGAGAGGTTAGGACAGGGGGAAATGGAGAGATTGAGTGAGATCAGCGAAGAGACTGCAATAACTAAAGCAGAAATTAATAGCTTGTTTCAGATACAGGTAGCCCAGGTATATCAGGCACATCAAACTGAGAGGTATGAATATGGGGAAAAGGCTGGCAGACTCCTAGCCCTTAGGATCAGGCAGCAGGATTCACAGAATCATATCGTTGAAATAAAGAATCCCGAGGGACAACTGGTGAATACCACGGCAAAGATCACGGAGGTGTTTGAGCAATTTTACAGGAATTTATATCAGATGGATCCCAGTGAAACAATACATATGGGAAATATGAGGAAGTATTTAGGATCTAGTAGACTTGAGGCAGAAATTTGTTCGGAACTGGAAGAGGAAATTTCATTGGAAGAAACAGCGACAGCTTTAAATGGTTTGGCTTCGGGGAAAGCTGCTGGCCCTGATAAAATTCCTGTAGAAATATATAAGGTACTCCAGCTAATTTTGGCCCCAATACTACAAGATCTATTTTTAGACGTACAATATCGTGGGATACCGCCTAAATCTTGGCAGGACACAGATATAGTAATATTCCCCAAAAAGGAAACCTCCAGAATTGCCTGGATCATACCGGCCTATTTCATTAATAAACTCTGATGCAAAAATCTATTCAAAGGTACTGGCGAATCGACTTCAGGGGATCATAGCCAAATTAGTCTCACCCTGGCAACATGGCTTTATACCCGGTAGGGGTACTACGGATCACATCCGACGAGTGATCTCTTTGATAGATATAGCGGAAGCTAAGGGAGACGGTTTGTCTGTGATCCTCTTGGACGCCGAAAAGGCGTTTGACCGGGTGACTTGGCAATACCTCTGGGAAATACTGGCCGCACGAGGGTTCGGCCCGCGGCTGATTACGGCAATACGGGCAATGTATTATAACCCAACTGCAAAGGTTCGAGTGATGGGGAGTACCTCTGACACAATACAGGTAGCACGGGGTACTAGGCAGGGTTGCCCATGCTCCCCAATCCTTTTTGCACTATATATCGATCCCTTTGTTAACCAGCTAATTTTAAATCCCGCAATTGAACCATACCGAGCTAATGGCTATGAGACCAAAGTCCTGGCCTATGCGGACGATATTGCTGTGGTTACTTCTAGGCCAGAGGTGGCAATTAAGGAGATCGAAAGCATGGCAGAGGAATTTGGGAGCTGGTCTGGCTACCGTCTTAATAAGGGTAAGACCCAGATAATTTGTTCAAGACAATGTAAACTCCAAGATCAACGACAGACTGATATAGCCATATATTTGGGGGTAAAGATTGGATTTAAATTGGATCAACTATGGGCAAATAATCTCGACCCTATGCTTAAGGATATTAGTACTGAGCTTCGACGAATCGACAAATTACATCTAACTATAGTGGGTAGGGTTAATGTCTTGAAGATGAAGATCTTCCCCAGAATTTTGTATTTATTTCGCTCAATCCCCCTCGAGCTTACACCTGATATAATTCAGAAGGTGAATACTATGTTTTCGAATTTTATATGGAATTATCATAAAGTAAGACGGGCTTTGAGAACATTAACCCTTCCGCGAGATAGGGGGGGCTTGGCCGCCCCAAATTTGCTTCTATATTATTGGGCAGCTTCTCTGCAACAGATGGGCACTTTGTTGGTAGAGGAGAGGGCGGGTAGGGAGGATGGTCTGCCGTCTATATAACAGTTGTCCATGGGGAGGGAAGCAACAGGCTATTCCTTAGGCAATGGGAGTCGAGGTATTATAAGAATATTCGTTTTCTCTGTATTAAAGCAGCAAGATCGGTCTGGGTCAAAGTCAATAAGATCTTGAAAATTCCCAAACTCAAAAGATATACTCCGCTATGGGGGTCATCACTGTTTCCAGTTGAAATAATGGATGGTATGGCCAGGGATTGGGAACAGGCAGGTATACTACATGCTGCCTGTATATATAATGATGGAGCTCAGATAATTCCTTTCCCGGACTTGGTGGAGAAATTTGGAATTGATAAAGGGACTTACTTTAAGTATATACAAGTAAAGGGTGTCTCAAAAATTTGGAGAGGGGTTCATTTAATCTAGGACCTATACCTATAATGGATCAAATATATCAGGGGACGTCCGGATTGGGGATCTCTATAATATATTGATGGAGACTATACCAGATGATCTTGGAAAAATGGAGACCCGATGGGCTGAGAAAACTGGGGATGCAGAGACGGATCTAGATATGTCTTTGGAATTGGGGAAAACATATTCTTGGCTGCTAATTTAAAGGCACAACATTATAAAACTCTCTTTAATTTGTATTATACTCCAGCTAAGCTTTTTAAGTGGGGAAAAAGAGAGACGGACAAATGTCCAAGATGTGGTCAGGGCCCCGCAGATAGTATCCATATGTTATTTTCATGTAACTCTCTTAGTTTATTAAAAAGGGAATTGAGAAATTTTGGCAAGAAATAACTAGCCAAGTGATTACCATCACCCCGTCTATGATGTTATTTGGATACGATAACCGGGCTGAGCTTTTAAAACTCATAGGGATTTTGTGTTTATCACAACTGCAGTAGCCAGGCTATTGATAGCTACGAGGTGGAAAGACACAGAACCTCCGTCGTATATGGTTTGGCTCCATCGGTTATTATACATTCATGTACAGGAAATGGCTCTATATAACTGCAAGGGCTGGCGTGCAAAAGAGAAAGGTCATCAGATATGGGGGCTTATGACTAGTTGGATTAAAAAAGGCCATCTGGGGCCCGCAAATCGGATGGGAATTGGTTAGTTAGCAATAATGTTTTTTTTGTTGTTTTTTTGCTTTCTTTTACTTGCTAAAATGCTGGATTGTTATTATGTATATCTGACTATGTTTAGCTGGCCTATCACGATAACAATAGTAGTGTGAATCAGTTACAAGTGATTTAACTTAAAAGGCTGTACGGATGGAATTTGAATAATGGATGTATTTTTAATGTGCTTTAGAATGTATCTTGTGGCTAAATAAAAAAAATAAAAAAATAAAATAAAAAAGAAAGGGTTCATCATCACAGGATGGCCAGAAAAGAAACGCTTAGACGCCGACCAGCGCAAGTTCTATGAAGTGAGGGAGGAGCTGTCGGTAGGGGAAAGGAATGTGTTCCTCCTTCGGGGAGACAAGGTAGTTCCCCCGGAACAACTGGTAGAGAAGCTACTGACGATCCTACACGAAGGGCATCTAGGCATCGTAAAGACAAAACAGAGAGTAAAACAGGCTTACTGGCGGCCCGCGATGGACTCCCATGTAGAGAGGCATGTCAGGGAATGCGTGCAGTGCAGCAACGCGGACAAGTCACAGACCACACTGTGACCGCCATTGGGGAAGTTCCATAATCCTGCCAATCCATGGGAAGAGGTTGCGGTGGATATCTTAGGCCCTATACTAGATGCCCTAAGCGAACCTAAGTATGTCATAGTGCTGGTGGATCGGTATTCCAAATGGCCTGAAATAGAAGTGTGTGATACAGTGGACACCGACACCGTGCTGGCATTTCTCACCTCCACATTTCTGAGGGAAGGTATCCCCAGGATTATAACCTGCGACAATGGACCTCAGTTCACGTCAGATAAGTGGAAGGCATTCATGGAAAGGAATGGTATACAGACTAAACACACACCGGTTTATCACCCGGCCGGGAATGGCCTAGCCGAACGATTCAACAGGGTGATTATGGGATCAGTACAAGCAGCTATTAGTGCAGGAAAAAATTGGGAGGTTGAACTCAGGTGCACGGTGTGGGCGTACAACATCACTCCCACCAAGACAGGATACAGCCCCTTTAAGATATTGAGGGGGCGGGACCCATTTACCAAAGACAATGTGGCGTGGAAAAAGCGGACTGCACAGAGCAAATGGTCCCCAGCAGTGGTGCGAAGAAACCTAGAGAGGGCACAGAGGATCTACACTGATCACTACAACAGGCGACACAATGTCAAAGAAGCAGCTTTGGAAAGAGGTGAATGGGTCAGAGTAAAACTTGCTCAATTGAAAAGGAAAGGCGAGAGCAGATTCAGCACGCCCTTGCAAGTGAGAGAGGTGTACACCAGATCGGCCCTATTGAGCGATGGGAAGACATGGTCAAAAGACAGAATGTCCAGATGCAACAGGATACTGAAATGGGCCAAAACAGAGACAACGCAACCCGGCAGTAATGAGGAGCAGATGGAAGGAACAGAGGAATCTGGCAGAGACGACAGGGACATCCAGACAGAGGATTTGAATGTTATGGACACACAGGAGAGCCTTGACGACTCAAGGCCACAGGTACAGCAGGAGAACCAAGGAGGGTGGTGTGTGGAAAGAGAGGATCACACACGAGAGTCACCTGGTGATGCCCCTTTAGATGGTGGCAGAAATAGTAAGACTGGCACCCCGTTAAGACACACGCTTAGGCAGAATGGTGAGGCTGCCGAAAAGATATCTGGACTATGAAATGGAGACATAGTCACCTTGGACCTTGCACGTGTATCTGATGGTTATTTACAGTTATGTTGTGTTATTGTAAAAGGGGAAGATATGTAGAGTCGCGCTCTAGTCTCCTGGTCACGTGTGACTCGGAAGGCTGAGTGACGACAGGATATCCGGCCGTGAGGTGAACGGCCGGAATATATTGAATAGGCGAGTTTTCCGGCGCTCTCCGCCAGGAGTGAATAAAGGTGTAATTTACAGCCAGTGTCCGCCTCATTATAACCCCGCAGGCCTCACTACAGAAGCGACGTCATCAGATAAGCTAAATAGTTCACTTTTGTAATGTAGAAGGCTAAGCTTTAACGTATAACATTCTTACTCCTACGAATTCTCAAAACTTGACGCTCTGAGAAGCTCCAGCAACAGCAAGGAGGGCGCCGTAATGAACCAGCGACCTGTCAGTGGGGCACGCTGAAGTCAGAGCAGGGAACAAAGTCACCAATTGTTGAAAAACAACAACTAATGTTGCACAGCAAGCTGTACCGTATGCACTGGTCCGGGTAGGTGTTCACGTAATCTTTCCTGAATGTTTACTTACTCATGATAATTTCGAGTTAATTTATTTGGACAAATATCTCATTGCGAAACCAGTAAAATATTTTAAAATACATACATGTAAGAATGTTAGCATATGTTTTATCGTTTTGTAGCTGGTACAATTCATAATTCTTACCACTTTACTTCTTGTTTGCAAAGAACGAAGTCATTTAATTCACCCAGCATGTCTTGAAATGCAAAATGTGTTCAAAGGTTGTTAAATGTCTACAATCTGGATCGCCAGATTTTAATGGCTGCCTAGTCCCTTCCGCATCTATACTTTATGGCAGAGTTATTATTGATCATTCAGTGATTCAGCTTTTGTTCTACATTGGCAGCTTCCCGAATTGACCTATGTTGCCTCTGTTTACCCTAGAATTCAGTACTCCTTTGTTAGTTCTTCTTGGATCTTCTTGGAAACCAAATGTTTAATCATTCATTGCCAACGTGGGTCGGTTTACATAATATTAACAACTCAATGTCTCAACTCATGAGTCTATCTGTATTTAAAAGAATGGTGTTAGACACTTCATTTAATAATAAAATCCTATCTGCTCTAATAATATGCCATCATTCACAACCAGAGAAATTGCACTTAATACAAAAAAGCACTCCATGTCGTACTATCCTCTACGGCTCCTTCTGAGTCCCGTGGCAAATCTTAAATTGTGCTCAAACAACTTTGGTATTACAGAAGAGGCCGCAGACGCTTGTGCGTCCCCTTCTTTAATACCAATAGCACTGGCGCGCATAAAGTGCCAGTGCTATCTTCAGAGAGCGTTCCCTCATTTACATGGGGGTGTGCCTCATGCAAATGAGGGAATCCCTTTGCCTCTGTGCCGGCGCAGAGTCAAAGTAGCTGTAAGGAGGCGCACTGACAGTGAACCACCTAAAAGATGGCGCACTGTCAGTGCTCCCCCTGATTGCAGACCTCTGGTGGGGGGAAAGATGGTCCCATGGTTCCTCCAGACATCTTCTTGCAGGCGGGTGCAGTCACTCACTCTCTAATCCGCCTTCAAAGTGCAGGCAGATTGCCGCCTACACTGTGAAAACACGGAGCGGCTTCAAAGCAGCTGCTCTGTTTTTCACAGCAATGAGCTGCCCCCAGGGCAGCGTAAGTTTGCAGCTGCCTTCAAGCGCATTCACCAGAATGTGGCTCATTTTCATTGCTTGTGCCAGGTGCACATTTTAAAAGGTGCGCCCGGCGCAAACAATGAAAATGCGCCATTTGCATAATACGGGCCTTGATACTTAACATCGGCCTCTCTTAAGCATCTTGAACAATGCCCATCTAGGGCCATATTATGGAAACGAGCCCTCACTGGGACTTCCATGGCAGCTTTGCCATCTGGGCATGCTGTGCACTCCTATGGCATACCATAGTTGAATTTGCACCGTGAATCGCGCTGAAATGTCGACGGCGTTTCGATCCTAGTTATTCAGGATCATCTTCAGGACCGGGTAGCCAAGTAAGCGGTGCTGAAGGAGGCGAGCGACAGGGGGCAGCGTAGCTTGCCCGGCTACCCGGTCCTGAAGATGATCCTGAATAACTAGGATCAAAACGCCGTCGACATTTCAGCGCAATTCGCGGCGCATATTCAACTATGGTTCTCACACAAAATGTCTATGAAACTATGACCAACTACTGTAAATAATCCATTGTGAACCATATATTCTTGTACATATCAGTCACTTTTCCACAGTGCGCCTTCCGCTGTTTTCTCTCACTTGTCACTTGCGCCGTCACCTTTGTGTGACGAGCACAATTGTGCAAAAAGTTTTTTTGGGTTGCCTTTGCATTCTTTGCCTACAGTGCTGATACAACTGTTTAGTATGTCCTTTGCAATTTTGTCTTACTTCAATTATATGATGCCATGAGCACATTTTACAACGAACCACGAGTCTCCCTCCTTCTTCTCCTTGTAATGTCTTGTACATACATGTATAATTGCCTTTCTCAATAACACCGGTTGAGACATTGTTGTTAGTCTTTACACATAAAGCGCCAGCACTATCTTCAGAGGGAATTCCCTCATTTGCATGGGGGTGTGCCACTTTCAAATGAGGGAATCCCTTTGTCTCTGCGCCCGCACCGTATTACAGACGTGGGCACAGAGGCAAAGAAGCTGCTAAGGAGGCGCATTGACAGTGCGCCACCTATAAGGTGGCGCACTGTTAGTGCGCCCCCTGATTGCAGCCCTCTGGCATGGGGAAAGGGAGTCCCATGGTCCTCCAAGACATCCCCTTACAGGCAAGTGCAGTCACTCACTGCACACATCTGCAAGGGGATCTCTAATCCCCCTTCAAAGTGCAGGCAGATTGCCGCCTACACTGTGAAAACACGGAGCGGCTTCAAAGCAGCCGCTCCGTTTTTCACAGGAATGAGCTGCCCCCAGGGCAGCGTAAGTTTGCAGCTGCCTTGGGGGCAGCGCATTCACCAGAATGCGGCGCATTTTCATTGTTTGCGCATGGCGCACATTTTAAAAGGTGCACCCGGCGCAAACAATGAAAATGCGCCATTTGCATAATACGGGCCCTAGACTGAATTAGTGTGGTGAAGATCTCTGCACCATGAAGGTTCATGACTCAGGAACTCTTTTCCACTGAATCTTTGCAATGATTTATTTGCAGCTTTAAACTATGCCCGAATGATTGGTAGAACTTTTTGCTTAAAAACAGTTTCAATACAAAAGCACCTTATTTAAATTACATTTTTGGAGGTTTAGGTTGCAATCAAGCAAGGAAAATAGCTCATGATTAAAAAATCTTTGGTGAAATGAAGACAAAAAACTGCATGTGGTTATTCATACGTATCCACCCCTTCACTAGGCAAGAATTACCCATCGCCTTGGAGCTGCCACCAGTCCTTGCCAGGCTCACATTTCGCCCATGCTGTCAGGGTGAAAGAAATCCATAGAGAAGTCCAGCAGGATTGTGCCCCACCATTTCAGCTGTTTCAGCCCATCTCACTGCACGTATTAATTGAATGGTAAAGCTCTGCTTTCCTTGTTGATAGGGGGCATGGAAAGAGAAATGGTGAGAATGGTGTCTTGAAGGCAAGTGATGCTCTGAGGTGAGAATGATGTAATTGTTAGAGGCAGAGAGCTTATTGCAACAGTAAGATTATGTGGGAGAGTGTGCAATATATCGACATAGGACTGTTTAGATCGCAACATCAGGTCTTTCCAAATGCAACTGAAGCCCTACTTTTTCCATAAAGAATTTACATTAAATGTATTTATTTATTGCATTCTCCCTTTAATAGCTCTGCCCTGCTTGGAAAATATCTGCCTTATCGTGCTACAATGTCAGCACTGATAGGTTCCACTAAGCGGGATTACCATTGGTACATTGTCGAATGATCAATAGAAGCTTCCTATTGAAGGAAAGAATAATGAATGGAAACACTGAGGCGTAGCACACAGAGAAGAAGTAGCGGATATCTGAGATGGATGTGAGGTTGTTGTTTGATGAAGTACTCTGATAAAACCATGTGGTGTTATCTATTCCAAAGAAGAGGACATAGAGTGCCACCAAGATGCTGACCTTCTTAGATGCTCTTGTTTCAGCTGAAAGGGACTCTGACCTCTCTGAGCTTCTTATGCCTTTCACCTGCTTCCCGTGCTTGTACAAGATGTATAAGATGGAGCAGCTGGCAACACTCATCCCAGTTACAAACACAAGGGGGCAGATTTACAAGCCCCTTGCGCCACTTTTGCGTCACTTTTAACATGGGAAAAGTGACGCAAAAGTGGCGCAAGGGGCTTGTAAATCTGCCCCAAGGTCTCTTGCAAAGAGAGTAAAATTGTTACTGAGAAAAGATGTTCTATCTGGTACAATCACAATGCAATAGCTGATGCGGAAAGAATATTCCAGGTTGGTCATGTTGGACATGTTGGTGCCTGAGACAGTGTACAGCAGGGGAGTGATGCACATAGATGCATTCATTAGCAAGAGGAGAACAATGATGGAGCCAGCGTAGAACTGCAGCCGCACTCTCACATGCATGCATGTGGAAGTGGTTGACATGAGGGTGACACTCTGGAAGCAGCTGAGGAAGCAAGTCAGACAGATTGACATGGCACGGCTAACACGTGAAGCATAAACCAAAAGCTGACAGTGGGCGTTGCTGAAGACATTGAGCAGTCCAAAAATATAGAGGGAGTTAGGAAGCCCTCTGGTTAGAGCCATCACCAGGTTGGATGCTGTTAGGTTAAGAAGGATCACATCCGATGTCACTAGACCATGTTCTTGATAAGCAGTGCAGGAAAAAAAGGCCAATAGTGCTGAATTTCCCAAGATGCCAACAATAGTCGTGAACAAAAAAGAAAATGCTCTGAAAATTTCTAAAGGAACCATTGCTGAATGAAGGCTCTTTGGAGTTCACCTAAATAAGATAGTAATAAAAGGTTTTTTCCCTGAAAATACAGAACAATTGTATCTGTCTTGGCGACCTATTGTCCTTCAAAATACAACATTTGAAGATATGTACAGTTAGTGTTTTTATACCTTAAATCATCTTTTACTGTTTTTATTTACTGAGTTATTATAGCATTTAATTCACAGCAAACAACCATCAGATAGGGGGTAATAGGAACCAACACTCCTTAAATGGAATTAATGTCTTTCATTATTTGCCCAAAGTGCTCAACCGAAGAGCCCCTAAACTAGAGGTGCTCCTATGAGAAGAGATGGGGCAGAGTTCTTAGTTAGCTCTTCTAACTCTAATATTGCGTAGCACAACAGATAATACAAAATCAAATCTATTTTCACATGTGCAAAGGTTGTGGAGTTTTTGTGAGCGGGATGGCAGAGCAGTCTTAGAAGCGCACGCACACACATGCTGTTGGAGCATTGGATGTGAACTTCAACACTCTCTTTACTTTGGCTGGACTAAGTATGGGTGCTTAAAGTGGGGTATTATAGATAAAGAATATCAGTACTTCTAAGGAGAGCTAATCCAATATACTCTTTCAGCATTATCAGCTGCAATCTATCAATTGGTCAATAAAACACCATTGTTTTAGTAATAAAGAACAAATCTCTACAAACCATCTCAAAATTGGACTAATATAACTAATCACAGCAGCAACACAACACTCTTTGCTTCCCTTTGCTGGTACTGCAACAAGGCAACATCCTTACTGTCAGAAATGGGGGTCTCTAGTTGGCAGAGGGATGCACCCTGCCCAAGTAGGGACCAACACTCTTGTCAGGGTAAGTCAGATACACACTCTAAATTAACCTGTGCTCACCCTCTAGTAGCTTGACACAGAGCAGTCAGACGTAACTTAAGAGGCAATGTGTAAATTATTTGTGCAACACTTATTACATCAAAACAGTGAAAACACCACACAAAAATATTCCACATCAGGTTATAAAAATAGAGTTTAATTTAATGAACAAAAGAAGACCAAAGCGACAAAACTCCAATGAGTAGAATTGGAGTTATGAATTTTTAAAGATTATCTTGAAATATAGTGCTTGGAGTCATAAAGCGCAAACCGGGGCTATTTGGTCGCGGTGGACCGGGTCAAATCTGAAAAGTCAAACTGACTGCAATAGAGCGCCGGTCAAATACAGAAGGCACACAGGCCCCACTGAAGCAGTACCTTCATGGAGAACAAGTGTTGACGTGAGGAGCTGCTGCGAGGAGCAGAGGATGCAATGTGTCTTTGTCGATCCGATGGATTGTAGGCGATGCATTGGTTCCAAGCAACGCAGTTGGGTCCATCGTCGTCATCGAGCTCCAGGTGATGAAGGCAATGCACCATCGTGGAGCTGCGCAGTCGTGTCCCGCATTGTGGTCGAGCTCAGTGTGATGAAGCAATGTGTCGTTGTCAGGCTGTGCTGTCGATGTGGTGGAGTCCTCGTGGCAGGAATGCGTCAAAGGTGAATGCATCTTTTCCGACTGGCGTAAAGCAGGCGATGCGTGGATTTTCACAAAGCAGCCAAGAAACCCCCCTCCAAGGGCTCAGGACTGGATTGGCACCACTTGGCAGGGTAGGACTCACAGGTGGCAGAGTCGAGAGGCTGTAGCAGGGATGAATGAAGTTGTTGATGTCCCTGAGACTTCAGAACAGAAGGCAAGCCAGCAAGCCCTTGAAGTCACTTGGTTCTGGGGATAATCTCACCATGCAGCAGGGCAGCACAGCAGAGCTGGACTCCAGCAAATTCAGCAGAGTCCAACAGAGTGTCAATCCTTTCAGCAGCACAGCAGTCCTCCATCCTGGGAGAGGTTCCTCAGCTCCAGAGTGTACTGAGTTGGTGGTGTCAGGGGTACAGTACTTAAACGAGTTGTGCCTTTGAAGTGGGGGGACTTCAAAGAGAGGCCTTTGAAGTGCACAAGGTCCCTGCCATTCCTGTCCTGGCACCAGACTCACTAAAGGGGGCTATGGAGCTCTTTGTGTGGCTTTGAGAATGGTACAGTGGAAGCTGGAGTGGGTGTTTGAATGGTTACATGGGGGTGTGAGTAGCTGCGTCAGAGATTCTGTGGATGATGTCATCAGTGTTGTCATTTGAGATGTCATCAGTGATGTCACTGACCATGTCATGAGTGATGTAATATGTGAGGTCATAAGCAGTGCATTGCGGGGGCACGAGTTATAGTTAGCTTAGCTAACTATAACTGCTGAATTTCTCTGGTTTTGTATGAGTGAAACTTGAGCCTAACTATAACAGCCCTGTAGCCTTTGGTTTTTTCAGTGAATTTCCATGGTTTTTAAGTAGCAATTGTCTTTGCAGAATGGTGTGGAAAGGGGGCAGGGCCTCTGATCAGCTCTCAGAAATCCAGCCGAGTAGGACTAATAGAAAGTACCAGGAGGGCTTCTTGGTCCCCAAGGTCCTTTAGCATCTAAGACAACTTAATTCCCCAACCACTAGTGTGCCAGGAGACATGCTTGCACAGTAGTGCTGAAAGGGGGTGTGGCCTCAGAACACCTCTTAGCAAACTGACTGTGTGGAACTTGCTGGAGGTGACAAGAGGGATACTTGGCCCACAAATACCCTCGATAGCCAAGGGGACTTCATCGCCCAAATAGTACTATGCCAGGAGGCACGTTTGCAGAGTGATGCAGAAAGGACATCCTTGATGATTGCACAGATAGTGCCTGTATGGTTCTATGAGTGCCATTGCCAAGGACAGACTGCGACTACCGGGTATTTTTAACAAACTGTAAAACACATATATAGACATATTTTACATAAGGTTTCAGTGTAGCTATTTTGTAAGATACTAATTTAACTTTTCCATATGTATTCATTTGTTGTAATAACTAAATCAGAAATGCATTTTCCTTCTTCACAGCAACATCAGAGGTCACAATGACATCAGTAGTCACCAATACAAATGACAAAGTGAAAAACAGATACATAGACATATTTTACACAAAGTTTGAGTCTAGCTGTTTAGTAACATAATTGTTTAACTTTATTTTAGCAATACATTTAACAAAAACAACAATTTTAAAATATAACTCAACAGCTGGACTCACAAATACAACATAACTACCAAACACCCATCAAACTACCCATTGTTACGCAGACTCATGGGGAATTAAAAACTGTTGCCAAACTTGTGCAGTGAACAATCTGAAAACATCACATTACCAGAAAAGTAATGAATATCATGGGATAATTTTCTGATCAGTAAAATTAATAGGAATTATACACCCACTCCTCCTTCTTGAATCTTTTTTTCCAGAAGTTTATTGTGAGCAGGTGGTAGATTTTGGCTGGAGACTTTTTTTAGGCTCATGTGGGATGATGTTCATGTTCTATCATATTACAGCTTTTCATAGAAAACGTCTCCAACTGCTGATCAAGCAGAAGGAAGCTGGAGGACCATCTACCTCAGTGGAAGCAGCAACAATTCCTTGCCAGAACGGCCCTTTAGACGTACAGACTATAAAAACAAATATGGCTACAGAGTTTTCAAGAATGGTCACATATTGCATGGACTGTACTCTGTTGTTATAACAGCAGGTGAGCAGTGTGTTGCAGCTATTCATAATGCTGCCAAAAATCATGCATGGTAAATTGTTTTACCCCTTTTATATTTTTTGCACATTTCATAAGAAGAGTTCATAGTGAGCAGCAAGAAGGCAACACAAAGCTGAAGGACCCACGACTTCAATAGCAGCACAACAACAACGAAGCAGAGAGTCTATTCAACAGTGCAATCTTAGCTTCAAGATTTGGCTCCACAGTTTTCCCCGATGGCGTCATACTGCATGGATTGTGGAGTTGTAGTTAGTGCTGGAGAGCAGTCCATAATGGCCCTTCGCAATGCTAGAAAGAATAATAAATGTTGATTTTTATTTTTATTTTTGACCTTCATAGTTTTTCTACATTAGCAGGCTATCTTACAAAATGGGTATCTAATGTGTTGTTCATTTTATTATCTTCCAATTTATTGTAACACTACTTATATATAACTTGCAGTATAGACAAGCCAAACTATCCCTCTACAAATAAATACACTGGTAACTTCTGCCAGTTATCAAAATTTAATTTTTCACTTTTTAAATATAAGTCAACAGTCTGTGTTTAAATCTTCTAGTAAGTGCATCGACAACATATACAAACATACTATGTTTTTTTACAGAACACTGTGTTACATTTTGTAATTTCTTTTTGAAACTATCAACTGTAATATATGTGTCTTGTTCTGCAACTCCTCCTCTTAACAACTCTTCATTTTCCCTAAAATCCTGCTCAGGACCAAAGAAATGAAACTGCATATCACCACAAACCTTTTCTACGTCTGGCACACTACCATGAAAAAGTGCTCTACTTATTTCTCCTAAACATAAAGCAGGAGTTTTTACATAATACAGCCTCCTACCTAAAGCTCGCATTGTTGAGTGGTATAACTTATTTTGTGTTTTAAACTTCGCCTTGGAAAGATACGTAGGAATTTCCTAATATATCTATGCATTGCTGTCTAATACTAGAAACACTACTACAATTCCATTTGTACGTCTTCTGCAATAACTTCTTCTACATTTCTAGATACAATCACCTCTTTTGCTATAGGACTACCATTCTTCATTTGATAACATTGTCCTCTTTAATCAATAGCATGAACTAATTTGTTATACTGGATATAGCTTTCTTCATTAAAGAAAGCCTCTGTACAAGAAGTATGTATCCATTGCCCACTAAAAACTGTACAACAGTTACTTCTATTCACTAATCTTTTCTTCTGGTTTTGTCTGCTCATGCAAAACACTATTTTGTCAAGAGTCTTCATTCTATTTAGAATCAAAATGTAAAGCTTCCTCTTCAAAGCAAAGGCCTTATCACCTACTGTCACAACTTGTTCTTTCTGTTTTACTGCATCTCTCCTTCTTCTACACTTTTTAAATTTTTAACACTAAATTTACAAGGCTGTAACTATGCAATCATTATAACATTTGCGCAGAACCTATGCAGCCATCTAAACACCCACTTACAACACATGCACGCATTGAAATACTGAGGCATACGTGTGCACTGATGAAACAGTACTCTCTACTCATGCACTCATGTAATTATGTAGAGAGTACCATTGTAGTAAACCTATCACCCATATTGTCTAAAGACTACATATTCCTCGGTAGAACTTGTAAATACATGGGTTTGTAGTTGAATACATCACTACTCCTTGGATGATTGAATGGGTGCATAGGTACTCGAAAAGGCTAGGAAGATCGAATCTGATCTAAAATCTGCTCTAACCGAACTCTCACCCTTTCCTGACCCCTCATTACCCACGCCCCCCCCCACCCCTCCCTGTCTCTCCCCCAAAAACAATGCCACTTGGAGTCAATTCACACCCCTCAATGACACTGCCATCCTCAACATACTCTCGAGCCTTAAACCTTCAAGTCACTTCAATGACCCCCTTACCCCCAACTTCTTTAAAGAAATGATAGGATCACTAGTCCCGCTCTGGTCCAAGATCATCAACGCCTCTCTTCTCCAAGGTGAGATCCCGGACTGCCTGAAGGCTGGACTAGTCCTCCCTATTCTCAAAAAACCCACGGCGGACCCTGAAGACGTGAATAACTACTGCCCAATCACAAAAATCCCTACCCTTGCAAAACTCCTTGAGAAATGTGTACATGAACAATTGCGCAAACACATTGAGCAATTCCAACTTCTCGACCAATTCCAATCGGGTTTCCGCACTGGCCACAGCACTGAAACAGCCATCACTCATATAGTGGACGATGCTCTCACTTTACTGGACCAGAATGAAGCCTGCCTGCTAATACTACTCGATCTCTCATCTGCATTTGACACTTTCAAACATGACAATGTACTTAAACTCTTGGAATGCAGGATGGGGCTCTCTGGCACGGTCCTTAAATGGTTTTCCTCTTTTCTCAATAACAGAACGCAAAGAATCAAATCCAATCAGTCACTTTCCAATGCCAGTCCCTGCACTCTGGGTGTCCCCCAAGGGTCTTCACTCTCCCCCATGCTCTTTAACCTCTTCATTGAACCACTGACTGTAATCCTCAAAGCATCCAACATCCAATATCACATGTATGTGGATGATACCCAACTCTACATGAAAATATCCTCCCCTGAAGATATCAAGTTACTCAACGGAACCCTGCTCAAAACCCTAAATTGGCTAACGTCCAACCACCTCAAACTAAACGCCCTTAAAACGGAATTCCTCCTCATTTCACCCACTAGGCAAACCCCCACTGTTGTGGAATATCTAAGTAACCTCACAGCTCTCAACTGCACACTACACATCATTGATTCCACGAAATCACTGGGAGTTGTGCTAGATAAGGACCTACACATGCAAGGTCACATCAGAGCATCTACCAAAAGAGCGAACTTCCAGCTGAGCATCCTGAGAAAACTCAAACCCTACCTTCCCCAAGAGGACTTCAAATCGGCGGTACAAGCACTAGTCATCTCTAGACTTGAATACACCAGTGCTACTCTATGCGGACTGCCGAAACTTAGCTTAGCCCCCATCAGAGCATCTCTAAATGCTGCGACTAGACTCATCACTCGTTCCAAGAAAACCAACCACATCTCTCCGGACCTGAAATCTCTCAACTGGCTTCCATTTGAGGCTAGGATCCAGCTAAAAATTGCTTGTATGACCCATAGAGCACTACACTTCAATACCCCACTCTACCTGACAAATAAGCTCGAACTCTCTTGTGGATCCCGGCCCTCAAGGAGCACCAGCAAATTGCTCCTTAAGCCGAAGAAATTTAAAAAACTAAAAACCTACAACCGTGCATTCTCTGGCATTGCCCCAAGAATATGGAACTCCCTACCCGTGGAAACAAGACTGATTCCCTCAACATTTGCTTTCAAAAGGGAAGTGAAAGCCCTACTAATGAACACGGCGCTGAACTAGAAACTTTTCTCTTCTTGCCTACGATCTTATTTAGCTGTCTTAGGGGCCCATTACGATACCCGGCGTAAAAAAATCCGCCAGGCATAGAAGCGGCAAAAATCCGCCCGCACACACCGTCTGAACACCGACCACGCCATTACGATTACACAAACCGAAAACCGCCATCGGCGGAAAAATCACACAAGATACCGCCCGCCATCGTCCGAGTCGGAGTCAAACCGCCCGCCACGGACGGAAACACGCACGACAACACAAAACCGCCTGCCCTCACGGCCGACACACCGCACGTGAGATTACGATCGCACCGCCATGAGCGCGGGAAAACTACAAATATACCGCCCGCCAGCGCAAACAACGCCGATGAGAATCTACACGGCAGAAGCCATGGCGCCCACGTCCCTGCACAGAAACCATCCGCTGACAAAACCAATCGCACACAACATGGCCAACAAGTCCACACAGCAAGGCACGCACAAATACACAAGCACAGTACACATCCCGAAAACACCCCCTGGACAAACAAAAACTACAAAGGCCAGAACCCCAGACACAACACACCTGAAAACAACAGACCATGAGGACACACCCACATAGGTAAGTACAAAAGCAGCACTCCCACAGACCACAACCCCTTGCAACATTGCAAACTAGAGAGGAGAGGAGAGGACACAGTAACATAGCAAGGACAGCAGCACACCACAGAAACGCACACATCACAACCACCACCACCACCACCACCACCAAACACCGGCACCACAAACCCCCTGCACATTACACAACACACACCGCACCAGCACCACAAACACCATGGCACCACAAAGAATGCCCAAGTTCACGCCCATTGAGCTGACGGTCATGGTCGACGAGATCATCAAGGTGCACCCACAAATCTATGGGAACCTGGTCCAGCACACACCACTAGCCACCAGAAAGAGAATGTGGAACCGGATCGTAGACCAGGTCAATGCAGTCGGGACCCTGCCCAGGAACAGAGTTGAAATCAACAAACGGTGGAATGACGTCAAGAGCCTGGTCAAGAAGAAGGAGAGCAAGAACAGAGAGCTGGCAGCCGTCACTGGCGGAGGAATCCTGCGCTCTTTAAGACCTTCAAAGCGTGGGAGGAGAAGGTGCGAGTCATCATACATCCGGAGATCCTCGCCGGATTAGCAGGGGAGTGGAGGCTGGTAAGTACAAACTAATGTATACCAGCACACCGCTATGTACTCACATGCACTACCACCATGCCACAGCTCCCAGGGACAAACACCCCCATGTCCAGCACACAATACACAACACATCACACACACATGCAACAGACACCACCACACACAGCCCAAACCGAACAACTGTAAGATACGTGGGGACATGTGTACACTCAGCCAGCCACGTAACCACCAACAGGTCCCCGAGTATGCCAGAAGCGCCACAACGAGCACCCACCACACCCATGTGTCCGCCATAGCTGCACTAACCGACAAGTAACAGGTAAGTGGCAGGAACACAAAATGCAGTGGGTGGGAGGGTGGACAGCCCAAGTACAACACACACCAGGCCCCTAGTCCCACAGCACAGCAAGGAGGAGCATCCCCCACACCCCACAGCCACGTGTCAGCCACCGCAGTGCACACCGACAGCCGAAAGGTAGACATCACGGTCCACAACAATCGGTGTCAGTGGGTGTCCAGCCACCACCACGACCCACAACACCCCCCACCCCCACAGACCTGCAACATGGAGCACCCCCGCTTAGAACCATGTGGCATCCAGTACAGTGCACGCCCGAACAACCTGCAGGTGGGAAACTGGACAGGGCTGGATTACTGGAGGCATGAGGACCGTAACACGACCAACACATGGGACATGTCACGTAGCAGACGAACACGCAGCACCGCCCACCGTCACGAACAAGTGAACAATGTGCACACGGACATGAACCACAGACTCACACCTCACATGACCCATCACAGACACAGCAACACCCAAGGAGCCACGTCTGCATGCACAAGCCACACTGAATATAGTACCACACGGCAGCCACTGTGCAACCCATCACACACAACCGAAACACCATTGAAGTCCTGTTCATGTAGCCCCTACTGCCTGTCAACCACACACCCCACAACTACGCCTATGTAAGACAAACAACACTAGACGCAACAGAGCGGAACAACATAAATGCACACGAACACCACTGAACCCATCAAACACACAGACACACCATGCACATACAACATACCATCCATCCCATCCGTCAGCCCCAGTCTCATGAAAGGCATGTCATCCGCACAGCTGCCACACATACAGCAGTCACGCTAAGATACATGCCCATGACCAACCATGTGCCAGAAGTCAATGAAGCGCACGCCACACTGTGAGCAACAACACACAACATGGGCCACACCCCCGAGCACTGCAGTGATGCACATGGCACAGGGCAGCACGCACACCAAGGAGATGGGACAACTGCAATACGTTGGCTGGCACACAACCATCACTCACTCATAACGATGCGTCCAATGCCATGTCCAGTAATCACAACAGACAGCAAATATGCAGGCCATGTCAGACATGCACACACCTCAGACCATGCACTGTCATGCTGCCACAACACATGTCACGTTCGGCACCCATGGCTCACAGCATGTACCCCAAAAGCATATTCCCTCCCAAATGCGTATCTGGGGCATGGCCCCCATGTTGCCATATGCGTTCCTAAGCGTCCCATTTGAACACCAAAAGCAAAGTACAAACCAGACCCAGGATGGGCCAGGAGCCCGCATACACCAGAGTCACAATAAGTAGGGGCACAGCAACACACCCATCGGCATGGCCAATCCGTCCCATGCCACATGTGCACAGCACACAGTCCCATTGCCAAGCACACACAACTACAAATGGTACAGCCACACACACGCCTCCGGGAAACCCATGTACGAGATTGCACGAACTGTTAATGTCAGACAACAAATCCATACTTCGCCAGGTGCAACACAATAACAAATCTCATTCTCTCCACAGGTGACGAACTGCTGGATGCTGGGGATGGAGACAGCAGCCAGCACAGCCAGCCTACAAGCCCCCAACGAGGACACACGGATGTGGAGGATCTGTCCTCCTCTTCGGACACGGACCACCAAGCAGGCCCATCTGGTGTGGCAGGGCCCAGCCGCTCCCCAGGACCCCTCCTACCCACCAACCCATCATCCTGGGCTGCTGAACATTCCCAGCCCCCTGCTGCCACTGTCGTTGCGGCCACACCCACGGACATTGCGGCCACACCCACGGTCATTGCGGCCACACCCACGGTCATTGCGGCCACTACCACTGCCGCAACCGCCACCATCGCCGCACCGACCACCACCGCCGCCACCACCACCACGTCTTCGCTGGCACCAGCCCCAGCGCAGGTGGTGGCCCGGCCGACTGGATCCACCCTGGGAGCCACAGCGAGGACCGTGGTGAGCAATGTGGCTAGTGGGCAGGCCGGTGGCAGCAGTACCGGTAGGAGGAGCAGGGTCAGGGAAACGCAAGTCTCCCCTGGGAGCCATGCCCTGCCTCAAATGGCCAGAGTCCTTGGGGCCTATGAAGAGGCCCAAGGACAATGGGCCAGGTCTGCTTCAGACACGCGGGAGGTGCTGGGGGTGCTGAGGTCCATGGACGCCCGTATGGGCCAACTCGTGGACCTCATGGGCCAGCTGGTGGTGAGGTCACAGCCAGGGACAGCAGCTCCACCTCCGCCACCACCTGCCGGGGCGCAGGGTCGTGCAGCTGTGTCCAGTTCCCCTGCGTCCACAGCCAGTGAGCACACCTCAACCACCAGCAGGTCGCAAGCAGGTACCCCCCCTCGCAAACGTGGAAGGGGCCGTCCGAAGTGGAAACAGATCTCACGGGAGGACTTCGCACGCTCCAGACGCAAGTGAGGCAGCCAGCCAGCCTTCCTTGACCACCCACTGCATTGACTTGGACTACGATCCCACTCCACACAGCCATCTGGATGACATGTGTCTGTTGGACCATGGACATAGAACCAGTGGGTACACCCTGAACATCACGCAGCCATGACCGACAGCTCATTGTCACTGCACGCACCACTTTTGTCATCACCTTACACACAATCACATGTCACAGTTTGAAATAAATGCACCTCTTACACAAACTGCTGTTTGTGCCCTGTGTTTTATTTGTACGGAATACAACGGCCACCTTGGGTGGAAAGGCACCTGATGCGTGGCATGGCAATGGAACCGGAGGGCCTGTAGGGACCTAGGGGTGGGAGACAGAACAGGAGCACATTCAATGAGTGTGTCACACACCCATCACACAGTACATGTCAACAACTACAAGCAATGTACACACATCGCACAGAGCAATAGGGCACAATGCCACAGCCACCAACAGTGGCATTCTACCCTGGCCATGGAGCGTTGACACACAGCACGCAGTGAACAAGCGGCCACCCTGACACAGCACACACACACCTGCACAGATACAGCCACATCAGCCGTCGTACATGGACACTCACCGTCAAGTGAAGTAGCGGGCGATGAGCTGCTGCCGCACATTACCAGCTTCCTCCTCTCCGCTGTCCTCCTCACTCGAGCTGTCCTGGTCTGCGGGCTGGGGCCCTGGTTGATCTCCGTCATCCACGATGAGGGGGATCTGCTTCCGAATGGCCAGATTGTGCAGCATGCAGCACGCCACCACTATCTGGCACACCTTCTGTGGGGAGTACGCCAGCGCACCCCCGGTGCGGTCCAGGCACCTGAACCTGGACTTGAGGAGACCAAAGGTACGCTCGACCACACGTCTGGTCCTCCCATGTGCCTCATTGTAGCGATCGTCTGCTGGTGTGCGAGGATTCCTCAATGGACTGAGCAGCCATGCCCCATTAGGGTACGCAGAGTCACCTGGGTGTGAGGGACACAGAGATCCGTTGCTATTCCAACTGGACAGGGGACAGCATCGCACAACCAGCACGCTACACCACTCCACATACTCACCGACAATACAGCCACGATCCTGTTGCAGATTGGACATCAGTCGTGGCAAGATGCTGTTGCGCATTATGTGTGCGTCATGGGCCGAGCCTGGGAACTTTGCACACACGTGGGTGATCACCATGTCCGCAAGGCACACCACTTGCACATTCAGGGAGTGCGTGTGCTTCCTGTTGCGGTACAGGTGCTCAGTGGCCTGTGGTGGAACAAGGCCAACATGTGTGCAGTCAATGGCTCCAACGACGTGTGGGATTCTGCCAAGGGCATAGAATGCACCCTTCACTGCCGCCAATTCACGAGCCCTGGGGAAGCGGATGTACCTGTTTCGGTACAGCATCATGGCTGCCAGTACATCCCTCAGCACCTTGCTGAACATGGGCTGGGACATCCCTCCTCCACTGCCCACTGTGTGCTGGAATGACCCAGTGGCGAAGAAATGCATGGCGGCCATCACCTTAGCCGTGGGGGTGACAGCTGTCGGATACACCCTGCGGGGATGGAGATGGGGTTCCAACATGGCACACAGTCGATGCAGGGTTGGCCTGTCCAGCCGAAACTTCCTAATGACCTCTGTATCGTCCATGTCCGCCAGCAATTGGTATGGGCGGTCAATGTTCGGTCTCCGCCTAGGGAAAATGGCAGTGGACACATGTCAAAGCAACACAACACATAGCAATTTCGCATACACATCACTGACATGACTGAGCAAGCACATGAGCCACAGCCCAGCTGTCAAGCTGGGCGCACGCCACAATACACTTACACAGGTCTCCCAACAATGGCAATGGCTAGTGATACAAACCACTGCCATGTGCATGCACATGGGGATCTAGGCCCCAATGACTTGCGGGGCGTGCTGATGGGGACTGACTGCATATTCGTCAAGCGGCAACGCCACGGCAACATGAATGTCTGCTGAGCATGGAACTGCTTCCGAGGCTGGATGAGTATGGCACACGACGACGACGATGTGGGCACAGGCTGAGCGGCCAAAACAAGTGGGACCTGTGGCATGAGGGGATATGAGACAGTAGTAGGTGTCAGCACTGCACCCTATGTACAGCACTGTACGGATCACACCTCCCGAAACATTGACAGGTGTCCACATTGACAGCCCCATGCCAAGACGGCTGTGTGCTTGCAGTCACACGTCACAGGTGAGAGGTTACATTGCACGTGCCAGGTGGCAGACGTACATAGTGGGAGCTGGCATGTGTGTGCATGTGTCTCCTGTTCAGGATCCACCAGATGGGCGCTGACTCTGTACTGACCATTGGACACAGCATGTTCCGTGGAAGGCTTGTGTGTGTGGGATGGTGGCACTGGATGTGCCTCCGTTGGGTGGGGGGCCATGCACAGGGCGGGTACGTCGATGATTGCGCATTGTTGGTCACGGTGGGTGCACCCACTAAGATGTGTTGCCCTGTGTTCAATTCCTATGTCCGCATGATGATGGACTGTAGATGTGGGCAGACTACACATTGGTCGATGTGCTGTCTATATGCATGTGCCGTCACACCAGGCACAGCTGCCCCTGCACATGTGACCCCTGCTGGACTCGCTGCTGGGTCTGTGGAGCTGATGCACCTTCTGTGCGTGGGGCGGACAGCTCTCCTCACTTCCCTCATTGCGCATGTCATGACTTTGCCGCAGGTGACATGGATCATGGAGGGCCCACATGTACGCGTGGGTAGGCTACACATGATTGTTCACTGGTCGCCACCCCCAGTCAGTGTTTCGAATGGGAAGGTTGTCGTGCTGGTGGTATATTCGATGTGGCGGATGGGCGGGCCTAGGTGCGGGCTTACATTCCGGACATGGGGGGGTAGTTGGATTGGCGTATACTTGCAGTACACACGGGACACGTCTCTTCCTTTCCACATCTGGGTCATCCCTTGTACTCACTGACAGTGATACAGTCATCTTCGCGCCAGCCCTCATGTCCTCCCCTCGCTCCCCCAATATGCATGTGCACCTGCGAGGCTAGCGCTTGCACAGGCAGCCCCAAGCTCGCACCAGAGAGGGCAAGGAGTGTATGTGTGGGTCCAGTTGCACGAGTGGGCTGTCTCAGGGTATGATGTGTTACGGGACGCCGTCCACCTGCGTGGTGCCCCAAATGGAGACCCGGCCTGCATGGACTATGCATCACAGTCTTCGCCTTCCGGATCCGCCACCTGCGACACCCAGTGGCTGTGGCTGCCCTTGCGGCCAGGCCGCGTCCGTCTGTGACTGATGGCCCACACATTCACTCTTTGGCCTCTCTGGGGAGGGCTCGGGGGTGGTGGCGCACGCGCTTGCACTTAGTCGCAATAGCATGTGGCGTGGTTGGTATGATGGGCAATGGATGGGATGGTGCGAGCCACCTCCCGTGACGTCAGTGCTGCTCGTGCTGTGGTGCGTCCCCCTACACTTCCATCTGACTTGTGCCATGCTAGACGTTGAGGTTCTATTGCCTGCGTGATATGACCAGGAGGAGCGCGAGGAGACCTCTCACACACCATGCTCCACTGCCATCCCGTGCCCTGTATCGCCTGTGCGGATTGACTATGTTGGGGTTACACCTGGTCGACTGGGGCTGTGTGTGCCTTGTCAAGGGGCATGGCGGGCGCATAACAGGATCCAGCTTGTCCACAGAGGGTGGGCTGAGGTGCGCCTGGTACCGCTTTGTACGTGTGCCCGGCTGCTGTGCACACACGTGTTCACTCCCCCGACAGGTGTCCTCTCACAATGCCCAGGGAAGCGGTGGTGTACTGTTCATGACCCCTCCCAACATGGCGTGCTCCAACTTGGCATGTGCGCATCTACCCGTCACACCCACCCACCTGAGCACTGCGTCCATACGACTTCACACGACACATGTGTGTCTTCCACAGTTGTGCTACTCATTTGCGTTGACATCCAATACCAGTGGACTACATGGTCATGTCACGACTGCCGTGTACTTCACACACTCTCATCCTCTCTCATTCGTACTTGTGAAATGAGTCAGCGGAGACAGTTTTGGTTTCAAACATTATATTGAGTCTTCTGTCCTCTGTGATGCAGTATAGTGGACACTACTGGCAGCGGAATACATGTTGAGGATATACTGAGCATGTTTGCAAATGGGATAGGGTGTGGGGTTACATGTGATTGGCTGTTGCATGTGGGATGTGGGCTTCAGAGTTACATCTGCTTGGCCAAGGCTGTGCTAATGTACATTTACGTATAGCTGCGGAGCTGCGGACTTTGACACAGACGGTATACATGTAGCCTACCAGACCGCTTGGCATCATGGGCACAGTCCATCTCAGTTCCATGTGACAGGTTTGCTGCGGTTGTTCCTCATGCACGCGTGCATGTGAGATGACATCAGGGCATGTGCTTGCGTGCATGCAGCGGCGTGCCACTTGTTGTTGCAATGTGGTGGTTACTGGACATGTCACAGTCACTGGGGTCGTGTTGTTGTTGTATGCACTTGTCGTCCATGCAAAGGTCCTGGTATGGGATTCCCGGGGCGGGGGTGGGAGGGGTGCAGCACCCACAGACTCCAGGCGACCTATTCATGTCCACTGAGCGGTGTGTGTGTCCATGGGCGCTGGATCCATGTCGTGTCCTGGTTGTTCGTGCAGTTCCGTCCATGTGGGTGCGATACACAGACCCCATGCCACTGCCTCCCACGATGCATGCGGTGTTCCTGGATGTGATGGGGAACAGTGTGCATGTCCCGGTCATATCCGATGTCATGGCGATGTCGTTGATGGTGTGGTTACAGTTGCCGGTCGTTTGGTATGGCTGTTGTGGTGGTGACTGGCCAGTCCGTGCGGAAGCTAAGCATGGGTGCGGGGTTGGACATCTTAGGTCAATCGGGGAACCTGCGTTGTGGTCCGGCGAATTTACAGGTTGTCAGGTATGCGATGCCGTCCAGCAGGGCTTCCATGTCATTGGTGGTGTACATGTTTGCCAGCCAATGTAGCGGATGGTGGCTGTCAAGGTGTTGTTCGTAAGTTGTCCCTTGGAGGACCATGATGGGGCATGCTGGGTGACATTCGATGTAGCTGTTCTCGATGATCCGTCGTGTGGAGGCACAGTGGTCCCATTTCAGTGCGGGTGCGATGTTGGCCACATACGCCATGCCCCCATAGGCAGAGCAGGCCCTGTCGTGTGCGTCCAGAGGGAGGAGTAGTGGTAGCAGGTCCGCCTTTAGACATGCCGGGTTGGAGAGGCACATCTCCACGGGATGCTGGTAGGGACACCTCCGACAGTAGAAGACGGGCATGACGCAGCTGAACAATGTGATGCGGTAAGTCAGTCGGTAACTTACGTTCAGCAGGGACAGGAGATCGCATCCCAATATATGTATCAGGTTGGTTTTGTACAGCTTGAGCTGTCCGGCGTAGTTGGGTAGGTGTGTTGCGGTTGCCATTTTGCAGCGGTGCGTTGTGGTGGCGTGCTCCGGCTGTGTGTGCAGTCTGCAATGTGCACGCTCCGAGGTTGCTGTGAGCTCTGTGTAGTCGTAGGGAGACAGGACTTGTGTTCTGTTGGCTTGTGCAGAGGACATGGGCCCTCATCCCACATGCTTCTCAGACAGTTCAAGGTCAGTGATGTGTGACTCCTTCCAATTAACTTGCATGTGGCCGACATGGGGGAGTGTTTTCTTTTTTCTTTCCCATCCGTTGTGTTCTTCTGTGATATGCGCTATCTGCCCTGTGGTCGGTCTCCTCGGCATGCCTGTGTTGGTCTTTTCTTGGACAATGGCTGTATTCACCGGCTTCTTTCGTAGGGCTGTGGTTTCGGAGTTGGAATGGAAGGTCATTCAGTGCTGTCTGCTCTCCCTTGTGTGGGCGGCAGGCTGCCTTTCCGCTCTGCGTTGGGCCTTGTGTGTGAATGTTATTCTTGGGCCACCTGTTGTCGGTCCCCGGGCTCTTTGGTGTTCCGTTTTATATGTCTTGTTCATATGTGCAGGGTGGTATGGGTGTTTCAGTGTGGTACTGGCGTTCCTCTTCCCGAAGGAGCCCTGCTTCTCCTAGTTGGTGTTGCCGCCGCTGTGTGCTACGCCATGTTTGTTACACTGGGGTGTGTCCTGCTGTTGCGTGACTTCACTGACATGTGTGCGTCGGTTGTGTGGCGTTGGGTGTTGTCCGTGAATTGGGCGTTGGGGACATGTCTGTGGCAGGCCTGTCACGTGTCATGTGCGTTCGGGGTGGGGCTGATGTGTGTGCTGCTTGGTTGTGTCCCTGTGTCTGTGTGCGACGCATGCATGGCGCTGCGGTTGGCCTCTGCGTTGTGCGCATGTGTGGCGGCGTCATCGCCGCTTTGGGGCCATGACGGGGTCGTTGGTTCCTAGTCCCAGGTGGTGTGTACACATGTGTTACGCGATGTTACGATTTGGCCTGTGTGTCATATGTGGATGCAATGGTGGATGTGTAGTGTACACGCGGGGGTGGGGGTTGTCCGCTTTTTCCGCCCTTGCACTGTGTGCGCTGTTTGCGTGCACTTGTTGTGTGTGTGCCTACCTGCGTCTCCGCGGTACGTTGCGTCCTTGGTGGTGCATCAGCAAGAGCATGGGGAGGGCCTGCAGTGCTGGATTCATGCTCGGGGAGCCGCTTCTTCGTTGTCCGTGCTCGGCGTCCGTGTTACCGCTTCGGTTTGTCGTACGGTGTCTCTTAGCCGTGGGAGCCGTTTGTTTGCGGCATCGTAATTTATACGCCGGGCGGGACGTGATTTCGTCGGACGGTGTGTGTCAATTGTGCTGCGCCGCTACGTGTACGGACGCACTTTGATGGCGGACGGTGTTGCTGGCTTGCCGGCGGTGTTTGGCCTACTTTTCGCATCGTAATTGGGCGGGCGTGTGGACTGCTGCGTGCCGGCGGTAACTGGTGGTTTTTGCATCCGCCAGCACGGCGGTTGTGCTTCCGCCCGCCATCGTAATGACCCCCTAAGCTATTACCCAACATTTGTTACGGGCCATTGCCGCCCGCCATTATGTCATTGTTGTTCCTGATGTATACTGATTTACCTTTTTAATTTATGTTCCCGATGTATATTGCTTTACTTTTCTCCTGCAGGTTTCTGCCTTTGTCTTCCATAACACGTATGTAAAGCGCTCTGATACCCGCTTGGGTCATGTTCGCGCTATATAAAACTTTAAATAAATAAATAAATAGGTAGTGCCTAGGTGATTCCGTGAGGATACAATTATGCCTAGATGATTTGCTGACTATGTCATAACTCCATGGGTCATTGCATATCTGCATACTTACTGCCTGCATGTTTGCATGAATATACCACTAGTATCTGGGTGTGTGGATGACTGCATGAGTAGAGTCTGAATGATTCAACAAATGTGTGACTAATGCTTCAATAATTCAATACATGCATAGATACTGATAGGATGATTAAATGAGTGCATCTCTAGTACCTGGATGATTGCAAGATTGCATACATAGTATATAGGTGATTTATGCAATGCATGGATAGTGCATACATGATTGTTTAAGCCCATGTATAGCACCTAGCCTATTGGATGAGTGGATGAATAGTGTTTCAGTGATTGGATACTGCCCATGTATTTTTGGTTGACTGAACAGGTAGTGCCTGGATGCTTACATAACTACATACATAACTACATGGGTAGTGCCCGGAGAATCGAATAAGTGCATCAGTAGTGCCTACCTAATAAGATGAGTGCATGACTAGTGTCTGAGTGACTGCATGATTCCATTGTTAAAGCTTGAGAGGCTGGATGAAAGTAAGTATACTGCTGGGGTGATTGTATTAGTGCAAAACTATTGGCTCAGTAATTAAATAACTGCATGGGTACTGGATAGGTGATATGTTTACTACAATGGTACTCTCTACGTAATTACATGAGTGCATGAGTAGAACCTGAGTGTTTCATCAGTGCACGCGTGTGCCTCAGTATTTCAATTACCGCATGAGTTGTAAGTGGGTGTTTATATGGCTGCATAGGTTCTGCGCAAATGTTATAATGATTTCATAGTTACAACCTTGTTAATTGCATAACTGAATAGATAGTACCTAGGTGATTAGATGAATGTATATGTAGTGCCTGCATACTTCAATGACTACATAATTTCTGCCTGCCTGATTGCAAGAGTACATGTATAGTTTCTGGATAATTGAATAACTCCATGGATTCTGAATCACTGATTTTATGGCTGCCTGCGTAGTGGCTAGGTGATCCCATGAGGGCCTGAATACTGCTTGACTGACTGAGAAAGTACCTTCATGGCTGTTAAATACATAACAGTTGTCACTATATCTCTGAATCATTGGTTATCTCCGTCTGTCAGTATCAAACTACCTCTTTTACTGTATACATGCTTTTCTTCTGAGCTATCTGTGAGTGAAATCTAGGTATCACACTTGATATATATTTGCATACATGGCCCTCTAGAAACATACATTGCTTTATTATTGATCGTGCATATGCATCAGGAAGTTTCTAAAACAGAACACATTATGAGAATTTTCAAAGCACAAAACCTTTTGTGAATGGCATACCTACATAATTTCTTAAATACTTCTTCTGCTATGAAAACATATATTCAGCACATCTCAAACAAAAGTTACACTCGAAATGAAGCCAGCACAAGAACTTTCGAGGCATTCTGCACTATTAATCCTTCTCAATTTTAAAAACTTTAAAACCATGTTTAAAGAAAAACATTACCCTCACCATATACATGACATTTTCATCAGCCTTATTCAACGTAGATCACCATGTAAACATATAAGCGATTTCTTAATAGATGTACACCTTCAAGCCATCTTTCCCAAAATATACACCTCTCTGCATCTTTAAACAAACTCAAAAGTCCCACCGTATATATATAGCTGTGTGCAAGCACAAAAACCATATCTCACCATTTAAGCATATGCAAAGTGATCATATAAGATAAAAAACACATTGACACACACTTCCCAATACATACTTAATAAGTATTACTTCTTTCTAATTCAAATACATGCAGGCAACGTTCTCATCTTTAATTTCTAACTACACTATTCCTGTTTAATAATATTACTAAAAGTACTACAACTCCCAGAATGCAAATTACAGATGTATCTATTCTGCACATGATGTTCAATCAATCAATCAATCAATCAATCAGGGAATTGTAAGCGCGCTACTCACCCGTGAGGGTTTCAAGGCGCTGGGGGGGGGGGTCCGCAGATCTGTTTAGCTGAAGAGCCAGGTCTTGAGGGTCTTCCTGAAGGTGTTCAGGGAGGGGGCGCGTCTGATGTTTGCCGGTACCTCGTTCCAGGTCTTGGCTGCAATGTGAAAGAAGGATCTTCCGCCTGCTCTGGCTCTGTGGATGCGCGGGGTTTCGGCCAGTGCGAGGTTGGAAGATCGGAGGTTTCTTTTGGGTACGTGGAAATTTATTCTGTCGTTGAGGTATTTGGGTCCGTTGTTGTGTAGGCATTTGTAGGCGTGAGTGAGGATTTTGAAAGTGACTCTTTTCTCCACAGGGAGCCAGTGGAGACTTCGTAGGTGTTGGCTGATGTGTTCGTGTCGGGGGATGCCGAGGACGAGTCTGGCGGCGGTGTCCTGTATTGTCTGGAGTTTGTGGAGTAGGGACTTGTTGATGCCGGCATAGAGTGCGTTTCCATAGTCCAGTCTGCTGGTGATGAGTGCGTGGGTGACTGTCTTCCTTGACTCAGGGGGGATCCACTAGAAGGTCTTTCGGAGGATGCGGAGGGTGTTGAAGCAGCTGGAGGTGACGGCGTTGACCTGTCGGTTCTTGGTGAGTGATGAGTCGAGTACGATGCCGAGGTTCTTGGCATGGTCTGAGGGGGTAGGTGGGCTTCCGAGGGCGGTCGGCCACCAGGTGCTGTCTTCTCGGCGTTGAGCTTCAGGCAGCTGTTGGTCATTCAGACTGCGATGTCTTGCATTCCTTTCTGGAAGTTGAGTTTGGCAGTGGTGGAGTCTTTGGTGAGGGAGAGGATGAGCTGGGTGTCGTCGGCGTAGGAAACGATGTTGAGGCCGTGTTCTCGGACGATGGCTGCGAGGGGGGCCATGTAGATGTTGAAGAGGGTGTGGCTCAGTGATGAACCCTGTGGGACTCCGCAGGTGATTTCCGTGGGGTCGGAGAGGAAGGTTGGGAGTCTGATCCTTTGGCTTCTTCCGGTGAGGAATGATCAGATCCAGTCCAGGGCTGTTCCTTGTATGCCTGCGTCGTGTAGTCTGGCGACTAGTGTGCGGTGGGAGACGGTGTCGAAGGCAGCTGATAGGTCGAGTAGGATGAGGGCTGCGGAGAGGCCTTGGTCCAGGAGGGTGCAGATGTTGTCTGTGGCGGCGAGTAGGGCGGTCTCTGTGCTGTGGTTGCTTCGGAATCCGGATTGGGACGGGTCAAGGACGGCGTTCACTTCAATGAATCGTGTCAGTTTCCTGTTGACTGTTTTCTCTGCAACTTTGGCTGCGAAGGGGAGGAGCGAGATGGGCCGATAGTTCTTGAGGTCAGTGGGGTCAGCAGTGGGCTTCTTGATCAGGGGTCTGACTTCTGCGCGCTTCCAGTCATCTGGAAAGGTGCCTGTTTTGAAGGTGATGTTGATGGTGCGTTGTAGTTCGGGTGCGATGGCGGCCACAGCTCTGTGGTAGATGTGAGGAGGGCATGGGTCGGTGGGGGCCCCAGAGTGGATGCTTTTCATGGTCGAGGCGGTGTCTTCGGCCGTGATCGGTGTCCAGTTGGAGATGGTGGGCTGGCTGGTGCTTCTGGGGGGCGGGGGCCATCTGTGGCACCTGGTGGATGGTTGATGAAGTTGTCATAGAGGTTTTTGATCTTGAGGTGGAAATAGGTTCAAAGCTTGTCGCAGAGGTCTTGGGATTGGGTGATGTCTGTGGCTTCGCTGTGTGGGTTGGTGAATTCTTGAATGCCACTGAAAAGTTCCTTGGAGTTGGTGGAGTTGGCCAGGATTTTGTTGTGGATGAAGTTACTCTTGGTGGCTCTGATCTGGTTGTGGTAGTCCGTCATGGCATCCTTGTAGGTGGTGTGGTTTTCGGTTGACTTGGTGTTTCTCCAGTTCTTCTCCAGGCATCTGCAGGTGCGTCTGGGTTCTTGGAGAGCGGTGGTGAACCAGGCGGCTTTCCTGGGGCGTTGTCTGTCGGGGTTGCGAAGCGGGGCAAGCTCGTCTGCGCAGTTGGAGATCCAGGTGTGGAGTTCTCTGGCTGCGTCTTTTGTGTCGGGTGCCCAGGTGTGGTTGTCTCGGGTGAGGGTGGAGTTAAGTTGCTCGTCGGTAACCTTGCTACAGTTCCTTCTAGGTGGGCGTTGGGCTGGTTTGGGTGCCTTGGGTTTGTTGATAGCGAAGTGTACGCAGTGGTGGTCGGTCCATGGCGGCTGCGTTGTGTGGCTGAATTGGACGCTGTTTCCTGCCGCGAAGATGGGGTCGAGGGTGTGTCCTGCTCTGTGGGTCGGTGTGTTGATGAGTTGTTTAAGTCCGATGCTGGTGAGGTTGTCATGAAGGATAGTGGAGTTGGAGTCACTGGGGATGTCGAGGTGGAAGGTCAGGTCTCCCATGAGTATGTAGTTTGTTGAGGCGATGGCGTGGGGTGCGATGAAGTCGGTGATGGTGGTGGCGAAGGGTGTTCGGGGGCCGGGGGGTCTGTAGATGAGGGTTCCTCGGAGTGTGGCTTTGGGGGTGGTCTGGATCTGGAAGTGCAGGTGTTTGGCGGAGGGGAAGGTTTCGCTGGAGGTGGTGAGGCGGAGGGTGCTCTTGTGGGCGATGGCGAGTCCCCCTCCTGGGTGGTTGGGGCGGTCTTTCCTCTGGATCTTGTATCCGTCTGGGATGGCGGTGCTGATGTCGGGGGCGGAGGATGCATTGGTCCAGGTCTCTGTGAAGAAGGCGATGTCGGGCGAGAGAGAGTCGAGTAGGTTCCAGATTTCCATGGCGTGTTTGTGTACGGAGCGTACGTTGAGGAGGATGCATTTTAGGGTGTCGCCGGAGTTGGTGACTGCGGTGTTGGAGGCCGGGGTGGCAGTGAGGGTCTGGTGGCAGTGGAGGCAGGAGAACTGGCCGTGGGTCGTGTTCGGCGAGGCCTGTTGGCATTCTCTAAGTCTTCCAGGGTTCAGTGCGAGGAGGGTGGTGGTGTCGTAGCGATGGGTAGTGGGAGGTCCAGGGTTCCTGGCGCTGGCCACGGTCGGGTCGCAGACGGGCGCAGATGGGCTTTCCTTTGGCGCACCGGCGACGCGGCCGCACAGCGGCCGCCATTAAGTAGGGGAGGTGGGTGGGAGGAGAGGCTAGGAGGCGGAAGCGGGGGAATTCCGGGGGGGGAATTCCAGGGGGAGGGGCCGCAGGGGCAGCAGTGGCGAAAGGGGAAAGGAACAGGCAGGCACGAGAAAATAAAAACAGTGGTGGAATTAGAGCAAGACACAGATGGGCACAATAACAGTGGCACAACAGGGAAAAATTAAGAAAGAATTTTTTTATTTTTAATATTCTTAGTTCCTCATTTCAACTTTCCACAAAACTATACTGTTATTTTTCAATAAAATACACAATGTAATAAACAGGCACTAATTCATTTTTCTCTTACTTCCCAAAACATTCACTGCTAACCTCTTAAACACATGCCCTCTAATAGATACAGTTCATCTCATATATTTTTTCTCATCACTGTGATACTCCTTTCAATCAAACTTCCATATACATCTTCATTTCAAATAGTTACAAAGTTATATACATACCACTGAATTCAGTTTGTAGATTATATTGTTGTTTTAGCTCTTTTTGGGTAGTTTGGACACTGTTAAGATTTGTAAAAACTAAGCACAAGAATGAAACACCACTCTCACACAAAGCAAGTCTAAAATGACAACCTCTTAAACTTTCCACTCTATCATCACGAGAAAGGCAGCAAATGAAATCATATCTTTCACTTTAGACTACTGCATCTCCATTTGTGAACGGTTAGCATCTGTTAACCCTTTCCCTCTCTTTCAAAACGAGGTTCCTGTTGGCGCATTTTCGCAATATATTCGCGATGATCGCTGAATCATCTCGAAAAAACGGGAGTTCAAACAGATATCTAGCTTCATTTGTCTGAAATTTAAATACTACACAAAAGTTTATTACATAATCCTGAGTTGGAAATGAAAGCTTGCCATTATTTACATTGTGTCATCACTCCTCAACCTTTTATGAAATGTTCTGTCTCTTTAACACCCTTACCCCCAATACAGTTTTAGCTCAGTGTACCTAGAAACCCAGTGGAACCAGTAGGTCACAAGTTCACAGCACATTCTAAAAGGAAATGCTGCTTCCAAATAAGATACGCAGGTGTGCTTTACTCCACACATTCAAAAGCATATCCATGTCTGTATTACATTTATTTTCTTAAGCAACAGCCAATAATAAGACTTCTTGCTAAGGCATCCAACACACTACCTAATTTTATTCACTTTCATGTTGACAGCATCCAGTGTATTATACCTTTTTTTTTTAAAACATCTCCATTTTAACTGCTTTTTCTTTGAAAACTACCTCGTTCAGCTACAGCCTTCTCCTGACTACTATTGCTCCTTCACTTCAAAATGTTTAGAGTATGGATTGTGGGCCACAGCGATAACTATTGGGCAAAAGACACTGCAAAAAACAGAGGTATTGACAGGGACTTGGGTTTGCCAAATGTGCAGATTACTTGGTTTGCCCTGAGAGGGTTAAAGTTTCATCAGTTGCTGGCTTTGGTTAAATCCATTGTGGATTCCCAAACTCCTCACCTCATGATTGTGCACTGTGGTGGCAATGACCTAGGCACATTGACTGGGGTAGGGCTGGAAATCCTAATGAAAGACACCTTTTCAGAATGATGTTGTTTTTCCCTCAGACTATCATGGTGTACTCTAAATATGCCAAAGACAGAAATGGAAGTGGTCAAATCAATTCTGTCCACAGATTGACAAAGCCAGGAAACATGTTAATAAATCTGTTTCTGCATTCCTCAGAGACCATCGCATGAGCTGTATCTATAACAACAATCTGTGTTTTGACATGCATGAAATTTATAGAAATGATGGAGTGCACTGTACAGATGAAGGCAATAGGGTGTTTCTAAGTAACCTTGAACCCTGTATCTGGTCTTATGTGTAGCAGCCATATACACACAAACAAAACAATGGGACACATCGCGAAAATGGAAAACAAAAGCAGACACGCAATGGCCACCAACACATCCAAAAATAATATGTAAAAAAATCCATTCTAAACATTGCCCTGCACACATTACTATATACATACATCTTTCAAAGCATGTTTAAACTCATATTTTTGTACTAAGTTTCTTTAAAACCCATCTTTCAGATTTATTTCCCGTTTTCACAGTTATTCGTGACGTCGCAACGACTTCGTTAACCCCGATGATCGCGCCTTTCCCATAAAGTGAAAACACATACATGTGCACATACTACACTATTTTACACAGTAGGACTTTTTTACCGTACACTTCAAACACATGTTTTTCTAGTGTATTTCTAGAACAACCATCTCTAAACCTATTTTCCGTTTTTGCGGTGACTCCAGACATCTCGATGACGTCGCTCATCGCGGTCCCCTCGGTTATGTCTCAAAAGCAGAAAGCAAAAGCAGTATTTCAATGGCCACCACCACATTAAAAAAATATAACTATATAATTAAATCTAACCATAACAGTAGATAACTCACTATATAAATAACTTAATAAAAACATTTATCAAAATCGCTATAACAATGCATTTTAATGATTCAGTGATATATTTTTTAATATTTTCACCAGTATTCGTGACGACGTTGATAGTTGTGATGTCCCGGCGATGGTACATGGGGGCCACGCTGGCGGTCGCGTCATCATCGTGAATATTGCGCGCAATTAAAAAAATCTATTTTGAACACATCACTTGTGTCACTAACACCCTTATTTCTAAATCATGGTGTCAGAGTATCTCCAACCTGACCCATTATGTGGGCTTTCACACAGATTTTCAGCCCCAGGAACCGTTCCCGAATGATAAAATGGCGTCTGTAACTTTCTATTCAGGTTGCGTCCAGTCAAGCAGAGCATTCCCGTTGGGAGCGTTTATTCACCATTAATCGCGAAACCACATTGAAATATCCATGGCCAGAGATATCACTATAATTTTAAACTTCAGTTTCTCAAAAATTACAGAACGTATTTATACCAAATACGCAAAAGGCACTCCCTTGAACCGACATCTACCTCCCTGCCAAATTTGGTGTAAGTCCTTTCAGTGGTTCGGGCTGTAGAGGTGGCTAAAGGTTCCTACGGGAATTAACATTACAAACGCAACTTTACATTAAAAGGAAACGCGTTTCAGCAGTTTCAACTGCCTTTGTCAATCCATCCGCGTTTCCTTTTAATGTTGTGGAGTACAGAGAGACCAGATTATTTAAAACAGTGAATTCTCCTGCCTTTGAGTGCTATGTCTCTGACTATCCTGTTTGAGCAGTTGTTGTTGAAGTAAAGAGGCACCAGCGGTGGGGTCTCAAGCGAAGCACCACCAGAAATGAGGATGCACGCCAGCAGTACCGCAAACCAGGATTTGTAATAACTGGCGAGCCCCCAAGCTCTAAGACTGATAGGAGTTGAGGAGGGAGCTGTGACGGAGGTGCAGCTTCGGCGCAGGGAGCTGAAGTACTCCCTTGGCGGGGGCCTGGTTCCAGTTCAGTAAGCCTTTAAACTCATCGAGGATTAACAGTGAGTTTGGAGTTGGTCACTGCGAAGGAACAAGCCTAGCAGTGGGGGCAGGAGAGCTGAATTGAAGTATCAGATTTCACCCGACACTCCTACATGAGAATACTTCACTGAGCTGTCATATTTTATCTAGAGAGACTCTGTGGTGTAATAAAGCACATTGAATCAAATTCTCAAGTGCATTTGCAAACTGGATTATAGCGCCGGATTTTTGGAGTTTCCACATGATTTATTAAGGCCAGATGGCCCATGATAGAATGTCAGCACGGTTTATGAAACATTTTAAGGCAAGCCCTGTTGTGTGCATTTATATTCAGACACAAGACTATTAATTACAAGAAACTCTTCCTTGTGGCTAAAGACTTGAACGGAATTCCAATTCATGTTTTACAAAGACTATTTTGGTGTGTGATGGTTATTTGTGCAAAACGTTTATGTTTACTGCATAGGTGAAAACGTCTCAGTTACACTGGTAGAATAACTGTTTTAGTTGCACATTCTTGAGTGCCTTACAGTTAATATTTTAAGCTGAGAGGTTTGTTTTAATGTGATGTCTTTATAAATCAACTTTATTTTTCACACACGATCATTTACGTGCCGCAAAAGTAAAGTGCCTCTTCTATGTCTAGAGTTGTTATATTTAAATTGGGTACCAATATGGCGCTGAATGGATTGGCAAAGGCAGTTGAAACTGCCAAAAAGCATTTCCTTTTAATGTTGTGGAGTTTGGAGAGACCAGTTTAATTAAAACAGTGAATTCTCCTGCCTTCGAGTGCTATGTCTCTGACTATCCTGTTTGAGCAGTTGTTGTTGAGATATATATATATATATTCAAACACAGGTAGTCCCAATTGAGTTGCACTCGAGACAGCAGAGAAAGGTTACCAGCCTTTTAATATCAGGTATGAAAGTACTCCGGTAGCGGGCACAGTGTACAGCTTCCCCTTTGAGCCTGACGCGTTTCAAGTTACCTTTTCTTCAGAGGCTGCCGGGAAAGATCGTGCAGTGGCGGGCAGGCAATCCCACAATTAAATACACAGTCACGCCTCCAGGCGTAATACAGGAATTGTGGGAGATGTAGTGCCCGAATATTCCCCAGTAATTGTGGCGCACTAATAGCTGTAGTTGCGGGGGCTCACTCAGGGTTTCATCGGCGTGACTGTGTATTTAATTGTGGGATTGCCTGCCCGCCACTGCATGATCTTTCCCGGCAGCCTCTGAAGAAAAGGTAACTTGAAACGCGTCAGGCTCAAAGGGGAAGCTGTACACTGTGCCCGCTACCGGAGTACTTTCATACCTGATATTAAAAGGCTGGTAACCTTTCTCTGCTGTCTCGAGTGCAACTCAATTGGGACTACCTGTGTTTGAATCTATGGGCGGACGTCCTTCCGCCGAGTTTGCACCACCCTGTAATTTCGAGGGGGCCACGAGGATGGATTTACTTCCTTAATGTGGAGCGACAGAGCAGGATTGAGGAAGGACACGGTTGCGGGGGCTCACTCAGGGCTTCATCAACTACAGCTATTAGTGCACCACAATTACTGGGGAATATTCGGGCACTACATCTCCCACAATTCCTGTATTACGCCTGGAGGCGTGACTGTGTATTTAATTGTGGGATTGCCTGCCCGCCACTGCACGATCTTTCCCGGCAGCCTCTGAAGAAAAGGTAACTTGAAACGCGTCAGGCTCAAAGGGGAAGCTGTACACTGTGCCCGCTACCGGAGTACTTTCATACCTGATATTAAAAGGCTGGTAACCTTTCTCTGCTGTCTCGAGTGCAACTCAATTGGGACTACCTGTGTTTGAATCTATGGGCGGACGTCCTTCCGCAGAGTTTGCACCACCCTGTAATTTCGAGGGGGCCACGAGGATGGATTTACTTCCTTAATGTGGAGCGACAGAGCAGGATTGAGGAAGGACACGGTTGCGGGGGCTCACTCAGGGCTTCATCAACTACAGCTATTAGTGCGCCACAATTACTGGGGAATATTCGGGCACTACATCTCCCACAATTCCTGTATTACGCCTGGAGGCGTGACTGTATTTAATTGTGGGATTGCCTGCCCACCACTGCACGATCTTTCCCGGCAGCCTCTGAAGAAAAGGTAACTTGAAACGCGTCAGGCTCAAAGGGGAAGCTGTACACTGTGCCCACTACCGGAGCACTTTCATACCTGATATTAAAAGATTAAAAGGCTGGTAACCTTTCTCTGCTGTCTCGAGTGCAACTCAATTGGGACTACCTGTGTTTGAATATATATATATATTCGGAGCGAAAATGGCGCAAAAGTAAAAACACGGCTGACCGTGAAATATATAAAAACATCCATCATGGCTACATGACTGATATCAAACTGGCAAAAAAACTATTTCTCCTAAATAGGATAAATCAGGCAGAAAACTCTCGCAAAGAACTCTATCAAATCCTGAAAGAATTTACATCTCCCACCAACCAGCCATCGATCCCTAACTCCCAAACCTGGACCGACTCTCTTTCCGAATTCTTTGAGGAAAAAATCATGGCCATTCATCTGTCTTTTCCACCACCATATAACAACACTAATTCTGAAGATGTGCCCAGCATGTCCTCCGACCCCCCTCACATCTTGGACGAATTCACCAAGGTTGACACCAAGGCAGTCACTACTGTTATGTTGAAGATAAAATCAGGCTCTCCCACTGACTCTGTACCTCCAAAAATCCTTCCCACAATTGCTCCGGTATTACTGGAGAGTCTCACAGGGCTTTTTAATAAGTCACTCTTGGAGGCGGACTTTCCAAAAAGCTGGAAGGCAGCTAGGGTAAGACCTATCCCGAAAAAATCCACAGCCGACCCAAAACTGCTCCCAAACTACCGTCCAATCTCTCTGCTTCCTTACTTCGGGAAAATATTAGAATCACTCATTAACCAACAGCTCGTTGACCATCTCGAGAGCCAGGGACTGCTTGATCCCTCTCAGTCTGGTTTTAGGGCGGTGCACAGCACAGACACAGCACTGGTCGAGGTAACAGATAACATCAGGCTGGCCTTGGACAAACATCAGTCGGCCATCCTCGTCCTGCTTGACCTGTCCGCCGCCTTTGACACCTTCTCTCATAGCATTCTAGAACATCGGCTTTGGGAGATAGGTGTCAGAGGCAATGCCCTCGAGTGGTTTAAGAGCTATCCAGCCGACCGAGTAACAACAGTACAAATTGGCAATAACATCTCATGTGAGAGACCAGTCAAGGTGGGAGTGCCACAGGGCTCCTTTCTGAGCCCGACCCTGTTTAACCTGTATATGACGCCACTGGCCAAGGGGCTCAGGTCTTACGGATTTGGTGTCATATCTTACGCAGATGACACGCAGATTCTGATCACTATTGGCCCAGATCCCACTGAAACACAGCAGCGCTTCAATAAATGCCTATCTCACATTGATAGGAGGATGAGCTCCAATCACCTACAACTAAATGGAGCCAAGTCGGAGATTATGCTCTTCGGCAAAGCACAGGAGCACTGGTCCACCGACTGGTGGCCACCCCACCTTGGCCCTTGTCCAACTCCCAAACTGACGGTACGAAACTTAGGCTTCCACATGGACAATCAATTGTCCATGAAAAACCAGATCAACCACATCATCGGCACTTGTTTCGGAGTAATGCGTAGCCTGCGGAAGGTTTTCAAATGGATTCCGACTGAGGCTAGGAAACCATTAGTCCAAGGACTAATAATAAATCGAATGGACTACGGAAACGCCCTACTGTTCTCAATTAATGAAAACCTTTTAGACAGACTACAAACTTTGCAGAATACCGCGGCAAGGCTGGTCCTGGATCTTCCACCCAGATCCCCTTCCGCACCCTGCCTGAGATCTCTACACTGGCTTCCAGTAAGAAAACGAATCCTCTTCAAGATCCTCTGTCTGATCCACAAACACCTGTACGGAAAAGGCCCGAGATACTGGTCCAAGAAATTTATGCTGGCACCAACCACGCAGGATGCTCAGATCCAGTAACACATTTGTGCTTACCCCTCTCAAAATTCACATGGCCAGAAAAGGAGGCAGGTCTTTCTCCTTTCTCGCCCCATCATCATGGAACAAAATTCCTATCCATCTGCGTACTGTTTCGGATCATAACTCCTTTCGTAAGAGGCTGAAGTCATGGCTATTTGACATCTGAGCTATCATCTCTTCAGAGCCGTCTGCAAGCGCCATGAGACTTCCCAGTGATGTGTGCGCTGTACAATTGTCCCTGATTTGATTTGATTTGATATATATATATATATATATATATATATATATATATATATATATATATATATATATCCAAGCTCCACTATTCCTACTACGAGAACAGAAGCCAGCACTCACGGGGTAGTTGCAAAAAAGTTTATTTCCTCAACGCAACAAATAAACGCGTTTCGGCTTTGCGCCTTCGTCGGTGTTACTGACACACACGACGTAGACATTTATTAAAACCCTATGAGTTTACATTGACACAGAAAAAGGACCAGATTTGATTCAGATCGTTGAGCGCCATCTTTGCATGTCAAAATGTCATTGTTATATTGCACTTGCCCGTGTTATTTTGTTTTTATAATTCATTCCATATATATATATAAACAAAACATATGTCTCAAGTTATCCCTGACAATTACATAATGCAGCAATAACATTTTTAAATTCAGTTTGTCACATAAGATAAACATCTTGTTCAATCTCGCTGTATATCGGCTCAAAATGACTATCAGTTTGAGACAGTTATAATGCCGTGTATCGGCCAAAAGGGACAATCCTAGAGAAAACAATGTGCAATATCATATCAACTATCACCAAGGTCCTATGTCGTTGTCAAATTTATCCCTTGTAATTTACAGACATCAATTTATTCAAACACATTCAACACGTCTCATTATGCCGTGTATCTGCTATTCCTCCAATCAATTGCCCAGATGCACTGCTAACTCTTCCCCGCTGTTCAAACCTTTTGGGGATTTAGTTTGCAAATCAATGATAAAACGCGATTCCAATCTACCTAACTTCAAAATCCTGTCCCCTCCTCTAATGTTGGCGGGGACATGGTCCAGGCCAAAATACTGCAACAGATCCCTGTTGCTCTGGTGTGAAATGGCAAAATGCCTTGCCACTGGATAAGACTCATCTTGTTTTGCAATGGCCCGCATATGTTCTAAAATACGGACCTTGACAGGATGGATGGTGATGCCTATGTACCTTAATCCGCAAGGACACGACAAGCAATACACTGAGTATGCGGTATTGCAGGTTATAAATTTTGTTATGTACCTCCGTTTTTTAATATCAGGAATGTCATAACTTAAAACCTTCTTGCTGTTATTGCAAGCTTTCCACTTTCCACACGGAAAGAAGCCTCTCATCTCCTTGAGAGTACCCTTCTTTTGTGTATCCTTGTCCAGATGACTATGGACTAGCATATCCCTTATGGACCTGGCTTTTCTAAATGTCACCAAGGGAAAGCTTGGTATATCCTTGCTAATGACTGTATCCGTTTTCAAGAAATGCCAGTTTTTCTTAAGGATTTTTTACAAGACATTCGCTCCCTCCGAAAATGTGGTGATCATTCTAAATTTTCCTTCTTCTTTGTCTTATGTGAACTTCTTATTCTCATGTACTAGATTTTCCCTGGAAATAGCCCTGACCTTATTTAATGTTCTTTCTAAAAGAAGGGTATCATATCCTCTCTTAGTGAACCTAGTGATGCATTCCCTTGCTACTACTTCAAAATCACAGTTCCTTGAACTTTTCTTTTTAGCCTCAAGAATTCCCCATACGGAATGCTTTGCACTAACTTAGGTGGATGGCTACTGGAGGCGTGGAGTGTTGAATTACCCGCCATAGGTTTTCTTTACAATGCTGTGTTCAATTTACCATCTGCTATGAATACCCTAAGGTCAAGATAGTTCACTGCCACTGAACTAATCTCCCCCGAAAAATGTAAATTCAAAGTGTTATCATTTAGATTTTCTATGTATTCATAGGGAGATGCCGTGGTGCCCTTCCAAATTAAAAATAGGTCGTCTATATATCTGTGCCAGGACACAACCTCTCCTGATCCCTTCTCCCCTTGGTGCGACCAGGACACCTGCTCCTCCCACCAGCCTACGAATAAATTTGCATAGCTGGGGGCGAAGCAGGTGCCCATGGCCGTCCCGGAAATCTGTTTATAATAATTCTCCTGAAAGAGAAAAATATTATTCATAAGACAGAATTCAGTGAACTCTAATAGCACAAGGTTGTGCTCGGCAAACTCCAATGGACGTTTGTTTAAATAAAACTGTACAGCTTTCAGTCCATTTGAATATTCTATGCAGGTGTATAGGCTAGTGATGTCCAGTACCATTAGTTGGTATGATGGATCCCAGCTTAATTCATCACTCCGATTTAAAAAGTCTTTGGTATCTTTCACATAAGAAGTCAGCTGTGATACTGATTGAAATAAAAAATGATCTATGAACATTGATAAGTGTTCCGTCAAGCTTCCTTGCGAGGAAACGATTGTCCTCCCCGGAGGATATTCACTATTCTTTTGAAGTTTGGGGATATGATAAAATGTAGGTGTTATGGGATTCAAGTTCCGAAGAAACAGGTATTCCTCTGTGCCCAACATTGTTTTGTCATACCATTTTTTGATAAGAGAGTGGTAACTTTTAACACTTTCATTATATTTTTCCTTTGAAGATCTTTCATAATGCCTGCAATCTGACAGTTGCTTCAAGGCTTCATTGCAGTACTGTTCTTTTGTCTGAAGTACAACATTGCCGCCTTTATCAGAAGGCTTGCATATCAATGAAGTGTCCTTCTGTAAGTTCTTTAATGCTTCTCACTCTCTTAGTCTGAGGTCTCCTTGTTCTAAAATTCAATAGGTCATTGTTAACTGCTTCTGAGAAGACGTCAATAGCGTCTGCTGGCATTTGTGGAAAAATTGAGACACAGGTTTAAATGGGCTCTCCTCCGTTTGCTGTTCTATGCCCACTTTCATTGACCTTTGTACAATATCATGAATGTTAATTTGATCACCATCTTCTTCCATGCGTAAATGCTCCAACGTTTCTAAGGCCGGCAGATCACTGACCGTTAGAATATCAGTTGCTGTTGTTGAGGTTTGTCTCCCTTTTATGGCTTTCGATGTGGGTTTCAGTTTAAAATACTTGTGTAGTTTTACTTTTCGGATAAATTTGAAGAGATCGATTCTAGTCTGAGTGTACTCCATTTGGTTATTAGGGCAGAAAGTGAGTCCAAGTCTTAGAACTTCTTCTGTGGCTGTGAGGACCCTTGACGTGAGATTAACCACAGTTAGATTTTCTCCATCTATTGCCACTTCCTGCCCCTCCTGCTGTGTGTCACTCGAGGGGACATGTTTCCTTTTCCTGCACCACCCTCCCCTTCGCGTTTTTCGGTGGTGTTTTCTGGCGGTTTTCTCATCCCTCCTCTCAGCCACGACTGGCGGATTAGTTGAAATTCCTCGTGAAAAGGTGTTCACTTTATTCCCCGAGGTATTGGCATTTTCATCGCCCGATGGTTCGCTTTCTGTCACTTCTGACTCTGACGTTTCCACTCTCTCTGTGACAGGTTTATTTGGCCTCAATGACAGTTCCTTTCTTGGCCCGTCAAACTTTTTAGCAAAGGTTAAGACTCTTCCGTGCAGATAATCTTTCTCGTCTCTTTCAAATTTTTCTTGTTTCCTTTGTTTTATCTTTATTTCATATTTTATCAGTCGCTTTTTCATTTGTTCCCTTAGTTCCTCCAATTTATTTTTGTCCTCCTCTTTTGATAATTCTTCTTCCATCTATTGGATTTCTTTAAGGGCCTTATCTCTGTCGCTCCATGCAAACTTGACTAGAATATTCAACATGCCCTTACTGGACTGGGCGGTGTGCTCAGCCCATTCCTCCAACAGTAGCGGATCTGGATTTTCGTAGGCTGGCACTGTATAGATGCGCAGCCCACGTGGCACTTTGTCAACATCAATGTAATTTTAGAGGGAGGTTGCCTCCCACCATTTGCGCATCTCTCTTTCATAGATTCTTTCCAATTGGCGAATTTCACACTCAAACTACTGGCTACCCTTGATTCACTGGCTGTGCTCTGTCGGCTAGAGGGCTGGCGAGCAATCCACCAGGGTTTAAATCCATAGAGACTCCTAAGTCCGTAAGGACTCAAGCTTGAGATAACAGGTCAATTTTAACTAGTGATGATATAATGTAACATAACATAAGTATTTGTCAAGCGCACGTTCACCAGTAGGTATCTTGGCGCTGAATAACAGATGTTTCTTGTTACCCAACTGGTTGGTACTCATTTTATCAACATCAGATGGATGAAAGGATGAGTGGACCCGCCGGGATTTGAACCTGGACTATGAGGTCAAACACAAGCCCCTGCAGTGGATGTATTAGTCCACTGAGCCACCAGACCCGGCCTAGATATGGGTCTGAGGTATATGCATTGCTTCTGCTATTATTGCGATGTGACAACAGAGGCCCATGCCTCTTATACTACTTGACTAGACATCCTGTGACATTGTAGTCTATCAGGCACTGTTGAATGCCTTGGATTCCCATTAGGATTTTATCGACTATGACAATAAATGATTCACTTCCTCTCACTCAGATACAAATTTGTCCTTGTACAAGTTTCGAGACCACCTTTCAAATGAGCTGCTGCATTCCAAAGAGGTGAGTCTTGATGCCTTTGTGTTCTTTTTTAAGTTTATTATTTTTATTAAAGAGAAAGCAAAGTATACATATGAACGAGACTACCATTCCATTATTACAATTGTAAACATTAAAGTGAATAAGTGATAAAATATAGTAAACAGCAGGTGAGAGAAATTGTAAGGCTTGTCGATAAATGCATCTGTATGGAAGGGCAGTGATACAAATACATTGTAAGAAGAACTAGTAGGAAATAGAGAAAGAAAAAGGGTAGAAGGGAAAAGAGTTGAGGGGAATGAGAAAAAGTGTCTAACAGTGAAAACGTCACATAACAATATTGCTAACAGAATAATATTAAAGATGTCATGAAAAACAACATGGCTAAATAAAATATATTGAAGAACAAAGTAGGTATGAGTAAGATGCTATACATTGGAAATCAGTAAAGCAGTATCATTTGCTGATGAAGACAAATATCTGGTGCGTGGTGACCCTAATATATCATGTTTGACATATAAATGAAAGAATATAAATAATAAAAGAATGTAAATTTTATCTGTCCAGTCTGTGATTATGACAGACTAAGTTCCACTACTGGTCGATAGTAATAAGGTGTGTAGATTTACAGTTAGAGGTAATCACTTGTAAACCAATTGCAATAAGAAGATCAATCAACCAATTTTCCATATATTTTGTTATGAGACCAGACCTTGCTTAAGCAACACAGATATAGAGTGGATAACAAGAATGGTGTACAAATTCCAGTGATAACCCCAATTCTAGTTCAAACATTAACCCAAAATCCTGATAAAATAGGGCATTGAAAATGCATATGAGTGTATGTACCAGAATTGATGTTGCATCACCAACAAGTGTCTTGTTTGAGGAGTTTAAGCTTAAATAGGTGAGCAGGGTTGCAAAAATAGTATAGCATTTGGGTAAGGTTGGCTGGACGAGCAGTGGAATGGATCTTTTCCCATATTTTATCCCATACTGAAATGGGCCAACTAAATTGAAAATCAAATTCCCATTGAAGTTCTAGTTTGGATTTGATGGGGCATTCTTAATATTGTATAAGTGCTGGCATCTGCAAAGGGAGTTGTAATGGAGATTGTATTGATTTGCAGACCATGATCCTGATTGAGAGAAGGTGGAAGAGAGCCAAGGGTAGCAGTAAGCTCTGATTCTAAAAACTGATATTGTTTATGGAACTTAGGGAGCAAATTATATATAAAATAAATAGATTGAAATGGAAGAATGACATTGTTATGATGCAATCATTGAGATATTGTAATTATACCTTTGTGTAACCACGTCCGCCAAATCAACATCTTTCCATTTTTCATGAGCCATTTGTTATAACAGAAGGGACTGGGGAGAAAATGCTCAGAAGGGGCTAAATGTGCAACCAAGTATGGCTGAAGTAGAGAACAGGAATGGGAGATAACTGTGGGAATCCAATATTTGGGAGGGTGAGACATACGAAGTCCGTGTTTGTGATAAAGGGAAATATCATGGTTGACTCCAAATGAAACTACAACTTAGCTTCAGTATTAGTGGGGTCCAAAAAACAACTATGGCTTTGTTTAATGCCAAATGCTGTATGATTACGAGAAAAAAAACTGGGAAATCCATCCCACCAGAGGATTTGGGTACATTTAAGTGGTTTAAAGGTATACATGAAGGTTTTCCACTCCAGAGGAAACTAGATAATAATAGGACTATAGCCACAAAGTACTTTTCTTAGGAATTTTCTTAGGTAACATGATAGAAGTTAATAATTGGAAGTAACATCATTTTGATGGTGTCAAGGTGTCAAGGTGACCCCACCAAGACAAAAAAATTGGTGACCAACTTTGAGTAAGATTTGAAAACCTGGAGAGAAGAACATTCATATAGGATTGTAATCTATGGTAAATAGACATAATATCGAAAAAAAATATCGAATGGACAAAATATCGAGTCCAAAATATAGAATGGACATAATATCGAATGGACATAATATAGTCGTTAAAAATATCGAAATTAAGGTAAGTAATATCGATTGTTAAAATATCGAAGTACATAATATAGGCATTAAAAAATATTGAATTTTTAATAATATCGAATTTTTTCTAAGTGTATTGTATGTTAGTATATGTGTTAAAAGTGTATATTAGTTGTTGTAATGTATGTTTAATTTTTTAAAAGCAATGAATTTTATGTTATTTAATTTTTGCGTAATTTAATTCCGTAGCGGGTAGTGGGTTTATAGGGGAATAGGGTGGGAAGTCATTTAATTGAAATTAAGTACATATTAATAAATATGAATTGGTATTGATAATTTATTTATTGTTAATTAATTATTAATTGGTAATTAAATTTTATTAATTGGTAATAATTTTTTAAATTTGATTAATTGGTAATTATGTTAATTCTATTAATTAAATAATTGTAGCGGGATGTGGGTTTATAGGGGAATAGGGTGGGAAGTAATTTAATTGAAATTAAGTACATATTAATTAATATTAATTGGTATTGATAATTAATTTATTGTTAATTAATTATTAATTGGTAAATACATTTTATTAATTGGTAATTAATTTTTTTAAATTGATTTATTGGTAATTATGTTATTTCTATTAATTAAATAGTTGTAGCGGGATGTGGGTTTATAGGGGAATGTGGGGGAAGTAATTTAATTGTAATTAGTTAATTATAGAAAATATTTTTTTGTATTGATACTTAATTTACTGGTAATTAAATATTAATTGGTATTTATTTAAATATTTATACAAATCTGGTAATGATTATTAATTGGTTGTTAATGATTTATTAATAGGTAATTAATTTTTAATAAATAATATGTATTGTATTTATAATAAATTAATTATTAAAGATTTTGTAGTTGGTAATTAGTGTTATTAATAATATTTATTAGTATTGATAATTAATTATTTTTTAGTAAAATATTAAAATACTACTTTCCCTACTGTTGCACTCACTGGAGTGGGAATAGTAATTTTAACCCTCCCGCTATCCTACCCTGTCCCTACTGTTGCACTCTCTGGAGTGGGAATAGTAATTTTAACCCTCCCGCTATCCAACTATTTCCCTACTATTGCACTCTCTGGAGTGGGAATAGTAATTTTTACTCCTACGCTATCCAACGCTTTCCCTACTGTTGCACTAACTGGAGTGGGAATAGTAATTTTTACCCTCCCGCTATCCAACACTTTCCCTACTGTTGCACTCTCTGGAGTGGGAATAGTAATTTTTACCCCTACGCTATCCAACGCTTTCCCTACTGTTGCACTCTCTGGAGTGGGAATAGTAATTTTTACCCCTACGCTATCCAACGCTTTCCCTAATGTTGCACTCACTGGAGTGGGAATAGTAATTTTTACCCCTACCCTATCCAACGCTTTACCTACTGTTGCACTCACTGGAGTGTGAATAGTAATTTTTACCCTCCCGCTATCCAACGCTTTCCCTACTGTTACACTCTCTGGAGTGGGAATAGTAATTTTTACCCCTACGCTATCCAACGGTTTCCCTACTGTTGCACTCACTGGAGTGGGAATAGTAAATTTTACCCCTATGCTATCCAACGCTTTCCCTACTGTTGCACTCACTGGAGTGGGAATAGTAATTTTTACCCTCCCGCTATCCAACGCTTTCCCTACTGTCACACTCTCTGGAGTGGGAATAGTAATTTTTACCCCTACGCTATCCAACGGTTTCCCTACTGTTGCACTCACTGGAGTGGGAATAATACATTTTACCCCTATGCTAACCAACGCTTTCCCTACTGTTGCACTCACTGGAGTGGGAATAGTAATTTTTACCCTCCCGCTATCCAACGCATTCCCTACTGTTGCACTCTCTGGAGTGGGAATAGTAATTTTTACCTCTACGCTATCCAACGCTTTCCCTACTGTCGCACTCTTTGGAGTGGGAATAGTAAATTTTACCCTCCCGCTATCCTACGCTAAAAGTAGTGATTATTATTTTATATTATTACGTTAATATATGTATGTATGTATTAAAAAATAAAAATGTATGTAGATTTTTTTTAACTTAAAATAATTATTTATTAATTTTAAAGTAATTTAACTAATTTTAAGTATGTTTTACTTTATTTTATTTATTATTTCATTAATTTGACATTACTTTTAACAGATTTATAAAATTCGATATTTTGACTAACTATATTTTTAACGACGATATTTTGGATTCGATATTTTTGTACTTACCTGTTTGGAGATAGGGAGTCGATATTTTGACAGTCGATATTTTGTCCACGATATTTTGTCTGCTCGATATTTGTGCGATCGATATTTTGTCAGTGATCAGTAATCTATCCCTAATATGATTACGATACAAAATCCCCAGAAGACATTGTATCTTATCAGGATGCCAGGACAGACCTGCTCCAGCAAATGGGGCCTTCAAACAGATCTTGTTCAGAGGCATCACTTCTGATTTTTCAATATTACATTTATATTTGGATATATTATAATATGCACATAACTCTTCAAAGAAATGTGGGAAGGAGGACTCCGGTTTAGAAATATAAAGAAGAATGTCATCAGCATAAGCAGTAAATTTAATATGTACATTTTTAACTTGGAAACCAGAAAGCATATTGGAATGTTTCAGTCAATATACGAAGGGATCAAGTGCAAAAATAAAAAACAAGGGCGACAGGGGACAGCCTTGCCTCGTGCCTCTGTTAATAGGTAAATATTGGGATTGTATACCATTTACCATCAATGTGGAACGAGGTAAAGAATATACTAAAGAAATTAGTTGCAGGAATCAAGGACATAGCCGTTGCTAGCGTAGAGCAATGTCATCTCATAATTCCTTGGGGCTTGCTCGTTGCCAGAATGTTCCACCTCCAGGCACCACCAAGTCTGAGTGCCGTTATGGCGCAGACTATTGGTGTGGCCAGGTGAGGGAAAGGGTGTTGGGAGAGGAACTGCGGGGAGGAAGACCTGTAAGGAAAAGCAAAAGATTCATAATTGTTCTTTGCGACCTCCCCTATACACCAACAGTGCCTGTCTTCCCTTAAGATAAGCACCTGAACCCTGCCCCGCAGACTCCTAGAGGTGTTGAGATGGAACGAGTATGATGTTTCCCTACAACACAATACAGTCAATGAGGAAAACACTCTTATACAATAAACAGCAAACTATTGTTTCAATACACAAGCTTGTTATTCTTTAGCACCTACCAGGTCCCACTCTTTGGATGTCTTGAGTCGACTTTGACGGTATTCTGTAAATAGGGTTAATGTCAATAGCTTCATAGCTTTATATTGTCCTCGTTGTAGACATCCCTATCAAGGGGCCGATTCCGATTCGTGTCGGTAATTTCTCCGACCGAGCCGGCCTCGGAGAGATTTCCGACCGAATCGGACCCGTGCAGTCCGACCGAACGAGTCCGATGCATTCGTATGCCACCGGACACGAGTCGGTCGGACTCCCATTGAACTCAATGGGAGCCGGTCGTACAACGCGTACGCGGGCTCCCATTGCCTCAATGGGTGCGAGGCAGACAAGGGCGCTCCCTACAGCGAGTACGCCGCGAGCGCTCGCGGCGTACACGCACAGGTAGGGGGGACCCATGGGTCCCCCTGTGTGCGCCTCGCACGGGTACGCGTGACAGGGGGTCCGACACGGACCCCCAAAGTACGGCTCCGACAGCGAGTTCGAGTCGGACGGCGCGAGTCGGTCGGAGCGGTCGAGGTGCGCATCGTACTTACCCGGCCGGAAAACGTCTCCATTGCGCGGTGCGAATCGGGTCCGAGCGAGTCGGTCGGAGCGGTACGATCCGGGAACCAGTCGGTCGGAGCGGTCGGGTCGCCCGGACGAGTCGGTCGGCAAATACGCATCGTACTCGCTCGCCCGGACGCGCGTACGACTCGGTCGGAAAATAGGGCTCCGGATCGGATCCGGTAAAACCGAATCCGATTCGGAGCACTACCGGCCGAGATCGGAATCGGCCCCTAAGTGTTCTAGAAAGTTTCCATAATTCTCAAAGCTGAATCTAAAACAAAATGCGGGATCTGCTGCGCAACATATGTACATTCATTTGCCCAAAAATTACGCCTAGAAGCGTCTATAGATGAATAGTGCAATGCTCTCTTACTGCCCGAGATTGGGCCAATCTAGACAGCTGAATTGGCTCATGAAACAGAGTGCTCTGCTGTCAATTCAACCATTGGTGTTCTCACCGACCTGTGCTGACAGCCGTCCGATGCTTGGAGTCATCGAAACCAAAGGACACGCCCAGGTGAATGCGGAGCCGGAACTCCGCAGAGACCGCACTGCTGCCAAATGAAAGAATAGCGCGCACACGGTCAAGGGCAGGGCTCGATTTATACCCGAGCCCCTTCCAACATGGAAGCGGTGCTCTAGTGTCTGAGAATTGAAGTTACCAGTGTGCGCGCAATGTGCCTGCAACATGAACAAAAGAGCAGCAAGCAACAGAAAAAACCCTGAACCACTGCATCAAGTAGAACATAAAGAAAACATTAAATATGGCATGTCACAATAAAATACAGCAGCAACAATATTAAAATACAGATAAAAATACAGTCACACAGTAAGCCACAGTCTGTGAGTCTCAATGGGAAGAACACTGAATACTCTCAAGAGCAATGCCACCCATATTTCACCAGGGCAAATGGTCCATCTATTTTTCCACACAATGGCCAGGGACACTGCTTGTTACATTAGTGCACAAAGGTAGAAACCCTAGAACCGCTGGCAAAAACCATGGCTGTAGTTTCATCTATAGGGCAGGCTCTAGGGGCTGGCTTCTCAGGATGTGAAGCATGGAATCACATTGCCAAGCGCAGAGTATGTACGTTACTGGCTACTTCCATGAGTCACTTTCGGGTCCATAACCCTTCCAGGACACAATATACTAGTGTCTGTTCCCTCACCTGCGGGAATTCAAAATTTGTCGTGCTTCATATTCCTCGTGCCCTTGCACCAACAGTGGTGGTGGCCGAGGCTTACAGGTTTGGGCCACAGGTTTCAATAGTTAAGTATGAAATTCTGGATGTATTTTAAGGTGTGCGAGCAGATATAATCGGTATGTGACAGGATAAACTTGTCGCACAGCTTTGTAGGGACCAATGTCCCTTGGGTGGAAGGCCTTCTTATCACGGAACAGAATATTTTTTGGAGCTAGCCATACTTGATTACCTGCGTTGTAGAGTGCTCCTGGGCTATGTTTTTTATCAGCTGTAGTTTTATGCTTTTCCATGGCTTTTTCCTAATGTTTGAGTACTTGAGCATGGGTTTTTAAGATGTCCTGGATGCTGGATGCAGCAGTTGGTACGATATTGATCAAAGTACTTGGACTTGGTATTGATAAGTAGTTAGGTTGAAAACCGTATGAATGATAAGCGGAATTGTAGGCAACTTCCGCCAACCAAAGCATGTCTGCCCATGATTTGGTGGCAGAGGTAATGTAACACCTGAGGTATTGCTTCAGAGTTTGGTTCAGTCTTTCCGTTTGTCCATCTGTTTTTGGATGATAACTAGTTGACAAGGCTGGAGCAATCTGTAGAGCCTTACACCAAATAATCCAGAACTTAGTCGTGAACTGAGTTCCACGATCTGAAATTATTTTGCTAGGGATTCCATGTAAGCGTAGAATATTGTGCAAAAACAGTTGTGCTAAATCATTTGCTGTGGGTAGTTTTCTGAAGGCAATGGAATGGCCAAGTTTAGAAAAACCTGTCTATGACAGGTGTCTCCAATGAGTAGCTCATGAGCTACTGGTAGCTCTTCAACTACCTATAAGTAACTCTACTATGTACAAACCAATCTACTAAATTTGAAGCATTTGATTTGGGGAATTTTATATGTAAATAAAACTTTAAAAGCATGAAGAGAATGTATGTGTTTTCAGAACTCATAGGCTGATGTTTTTAGAAAAATGGTTGAATTTCCAAAATATATTTAATCCTGATATTTGAGTGACAAATCATGCGGCATTGGGGAGATTTCTTACTTATAGTATTACCTTGGTGCCACGGACATTGCAACAGTGGCTGATATGTATTATGCATGTAGATGCATTCCACATTGACACAGCCTTTTTATGTTCCTGCTGATAGCTATGCCTGATGAACTGAGGTGCTCAATGCTGGTAGTCTTGCATATGGTGTCCACTATTTTAATTTGTCTGATGTAGTCGCTATTGCAACACTAATAATATTAGTAGCTCTGGATGATTTTCATTGAATGTAAGTAGCTCTCATTACAGAAAAGGTTGGAGACCCCTAGTCTATGACCACCAACATGTATACCACTGGTTGAGTGGTAACTCAGTAATGAAGTCCAATGAACAATGCTCCCATGGTCTTTGTGGTGCTGGCAATGGTAATAGAAGACCCTTTGGTTTTCCACGGTTGTGCTTTGTTCTGGCACAAACCTCACATTGTATTGTCCAGTCACCAGAAATTCCTTTGAACAGCGTGCAGTGTCCGTTGACGTCCTGGATGTCCTGCATACAGATGGCTATGATGCCACTCAAACACCACCTTGCGTAACTATTCTGTAGGAAGGTAGAGTTTAGAATCGTGAAAGGGTAGGACTTATATTATTATGTGTCCACTAGGTGCTTGTTGAAGCCACGTCGACCAATCTTGTATCTGAAACTTGATTCACATAGCATTGAGGAATTCTTCTGTGGAGATTACACTCAAGACTTTTATTGGATCTATGATTGAACGTGGTGTATTGAGTTGATGTAGTACTGTGGAGTCTTGTTAAGGCATTAGCCTTCTGATTATTGGGTCCTGGGCAAAAAGTGACTATGAAGTCAAATTCGGAAAAGAAGATCATCCATCGCAGCAACTCTTGCTATTTTCATGAATTGCAGGTTGCGGTCATCGGTGTATACTGTAACAATATACTTGGTCCCTAGCAAGTAGTGCCTTCACTCTTGAAGGCATTCCAGATCACTAATAGTTCTTTTTCTGTGATTGTATAGTTTGTTTCTGCTGGAGAGAGTCTTTGGACATGTAATCAACTGAATGAAGTTGACCAGTATCAGTGTGTTTTTGAGAGAGTTTGGCTTCCACGATGTAAGGTAGTTGAGAATTTGGATGAACAAGATCAGGTGCTGTGGTGAAGGCTGTTTTTAATTGGTCAAATGCTTTTTGTGCCTCTGTGCCCAATTGAAGGCCACTTCTTTCTTTAGAAGCTGAGTTATGGGAGCAGCTTTCTGGGAGAAATGATCAATAAAGCGCCGATATAAATTGGTGAATCCAAGAAAGCATTAAACATCATGAATTGTCTTTGAGATTGGCAACTGGAGAATTTCTTGGATTTTTGGGTCAGCTATCTGTAAACCTCCAGGTGATAAGATTACTCCAAGGAACTCCACCTCAGTGACATGAAAATCACATTTACTTAATTTACAATAAAGGCCGTGAAGTTGCAGGGTGGTTAGAATCTTGGTTGCATTCTCAGCACGGGTTTGTTCAGAGTCAGAATAAATCAAGATGCCATCGATGTAGATGATAACAAACTTATCCAGGTATTCTCTAAGAATGTCATTTAGGATGAACTGGAAGGCTGGAGGACCATTACATGGCCCAAAGGGCATGACCATGTACTCAAAAAGGCTGTACCGGGTTTTGAAAACAGTCTTCCATTTGTCTCCCTTGCACATTCTAACTAGGTGGTATGCTCCTTTTAGATCCAATTTTGTGTAAATCACAGATGATTTGACCTGATCCAACAATACCGGGATTAGGGGAGTGGATACTTATTCTTTATCGTAACCTTGTTCAGAGCTCTAAAGTCTGTACATGCACAAAGTTCGCCGTTAGCTTTTAGCACGAAAAACGAAGGAAAGGTAGCTGGAGATTTTGAAGGTTTGATAAACCCATTTGCTAGGTATTTGCCTAGATAAGCCCACCAATGTTTGTTCTCCTTCTCTGACAAAGCATATACACGACAATTGGGAATCACTGCTCCTGGTACCAGATAGATTTGGCAGTCGTATGGGCAATGTGATGGCAATTTTTCTGCTTGTTTTTAGTTAAGGACCTCTTGGAACTGTGCGTATTGTTTTGGTAACTCAACTTCCTTTTCGGTTGCAGTGACTACAGAATGACTGAGCTCTTCATGTTGTGAATGCAAGAATGTTCTTTGCAATGAGGGCTTAGCTCTATGAAGGATTTTGACACCCAATCTATCCAGGGGTTGTCTAACCTCAACCAAAGCATGCCTAGGATAAACCCATACTGCGGGGCACTAATAAGGTTGTAATGAATATGCTCCACATGTTTTGTATTTCGCAGGTTAAATTCTAAAGCCATATCTTTGGTTTTTCTAGCAATGGGACCTGATGTAAAGACTCTTCCAGCCACTGTTTGAACTATCTCTGGTTTTCTCTTTTGGACAAATGGCAATTTCATAGTTTGTGCTAGATCTGTGTCAACAAAATTACCAGTGGCTACTGAGTCTGTAAGAATCGTGATAGTATGAGAGAACTGTGGTGACACCACCAGAGTCATTTTGAGAGTCAAATGAGCTGCATGGTCTCCCACTGTTAGACCTAAGGAGGGGATTTACCAGACACTCAAAAGATCCCCCTTCACATCTTTTGACCCTGTTAGATTTCTGTCGGTGTATCCATTAAATCCACCATCTTTGTTGGTTGCGCTGAACCTTTTGACTCGGTTATGAGTCAACAGTCTTTAACCAAGTGGCCTTTGTTGCCTCAATACAGGCATTGACAATTTTTGTGACAAGACTCTTTCTCTTCCTTTGACAAAGCCTGTCGGACAGATCGTATTTCGGTAGGTTCTCCATGGTTATCATGTATAGTGGTATTAGTCACAACATTTGTACGGTCAAACCAAAATCCTGTACCATCATGATGACGATGATCTCCCTTCCGCTCTGCCATCTGGTGATCCAACCTTAAAGTCAGATTAATTAACTTAGAACAATCTTGGGGTTGTGGATCTATTTGTGTGAGGATGTCTTTCATCTCACCTTTGAGACCCTGGTAGTACACTGCTGCCCTATTCTCCTCCAGCCAGGCTGTCTCAGCTACAAGACGATTAAAATGTGTTAAATAAGTAACCAAATCACAATTGCACTGGTGGGGCTCCAGCAGCTCCTATCTGCTGAGTGAGTGGCTGCTCTCCTAGCAAAGACTTTCACAACTTCTCTTACAAAAATCTTCCAATTATATAAGACACAATCATCATTTTGTACTAAAGGAACTGCCCAAGAGGCAGTATCCCCAGCTAAGTAGGAGATCAGGAAGGCTACTCGTGATTGAGCATCTGGGAATGAAGCTGGTCTGCAGGTAAAATGTATTCTGTAAAATAGGCTAATGTCAATAGCTTTGTAGCTTTATATTGTCCTCATTGTAGATGTCCCTATCAAGTGTTCTAGAAAGTTTCCATAGTTCTCAACGTTGAATCTCAAAACAAATGCGGGACTTGGCTCGCAACATATGTGCATTCATTTGCCCAAAAATTACACCTTGAAGCGTGGTTATAGGTGAATAGCGCAATGCGTTCTTACCGACTAGATTGGGCCAATCTCGACAACTAAATTGGCTCATGAAACAGAGTGCTCCACTGTCATTTCAACCATCGGTGTTTCTGCCGACCTGTGCTGACAGCCGCCTGATGCTTGAAGTGGTCGAAACAAAAGGACACGCCTAGGTGAATGCGAAGCCGGAACTCTGCCGAGACCGCACTGCTACCAGATGAAAGAATAGTGAGCACATGGTCAAGGGCAGGGCTCGTTTTATACCTGAGCCCCTCCCCACATGGCTGCGGTGCTTAAGCGACTGGGAATTGAAGTTTCCAGTGCATGCCCAATGTGCCTGCAGCATGAACAAAAGAGCAGCAAGCAGCAGAAAACACCTTGAATCACTGCATCAAGTGTAACATGAAGAAAACATTAAATATGGCATGACCCAATAAAATACAGCAGCAACAATAATAAAAGACAGATAAAAATACAGTCACACAGTAAGCCACAGTCTGTGAGTCTCAATGGGAAGAACACTGAATACTCTCAAGAGCAATGCCACCAATATTTCACCAGGGCAAATGGTCCATGTATTTTTCCACACAATGGACCAGGACACAGCTTGTTATGTGAGTGCACAAAGGTAGAAACTCTAGAACCGCTGGCTAAAACTATGACAAGCATGCATTAGAAATTGCCAATTAGCCCTATCGAAGGTTTTTTCCACATCTAGAGTGATCACAGCAAGAGAGTGTTTGAGTTTAGGGGCTTTGTTGAGAATTTTCAAAAATATCTGCAAATTATCTATTATATTTCTATTTTTTACAAATCTGGATTGCTCAATATCAACTAAGTCAGGCATTAAATCATTGAGTCTAAGGGCAAGCGCTTTAGCAAAGATTTGTGTTTATTAATGAAATAGGATGATAGTTCTTACATAAGGATAAGTTGATATCTTATTCCTGAACTAAAGAGATCATGTTTTCATTAAATGAGCCTTAGTAGTTATTTAATGAAAGAAAGTAATTTAATAGTTTAAATAACTTAGGAAAATGTAACTTTGAAAAGTGGAGGTGGAATTCTCCTGTAAAGCCATCTGCACCTGGCACCTTACTGGCTGGAAGACGTTTGACTTCTGAGAACAATTCTTTGCTTTGTAGTGGGAGCTCAAGAGAGGCCAAATCAGTGAGCATGGATATTTGGTTTTAAAGTGATAGAAAAAGGACTCAATTAATTTGTCTTAAGGTGAAGATTCCAGGGTGTACAGGGTTTGATAATAACCTGCAAAACACTTGGCAATATCCAAATCACAAAACTGTTGGGTACCAAATTGATTAGTTATGGATTTGATAGAGGATTTCTCTTTCCTACATTTCAAGTAGCATGCTAACAAAGTACCAGTTTTGTTCTTACCCCCATACTATATTGCATTGATCTTGAGAAGTGTCCCACATCCTTTTTCTGCAGAAGATTTATTGAATTGAAATCTAGCTGCCACCAACACATCCAAATCAGCTTTGTTATTTTTAGATGTGAAGTATTTGTGTTCTAATCATTTGATGTTAGCTAGAATATAGGCAGATTCTTTTTCTATAGCCTTCTTTTTTGCAGAAACAGAATTAATAATGAATCTTCTAGAGGTGGCTTTAAAGGCATCCCAAACAAAATGAAAAGAGGTTTCTCCTATATCGTTGTTCTAAAAGTATTCCTTTTCAAAAGTTTCATAAGAAGTGAGTAAAACACTGTCAGAAAGTAAGGTATTATTAAATCTCCAACGAGACTTGGGTAGGTTATCTGGGAGAAAATCAAGATCTGCACAAACAGGGGCATGGGCCGAAATCAAAATTGAGCCAAATCTCTGAATGAAGCAAGTGTTGGGTCAAATATTTACTTAAAAACACATAATCAATTTTGGTTTTTGAATTGTGAAGGGCCGAGTAAAAGAAGAATTCTTTGAAAGTGGAATTGAATAGTCTCCAAGAGTCTGACAGAGCATTGTGCATGATAGTGTGCATGAAAGCTTTGTGTGCTTTATGAGGAAAAACCAGGCTGTAGAGTGCAGAAAGGGATCAATGATTTGATTGCAACCACCACCTAATATGAAGTTTTTAGTGGAATATTGTGTAATCTTTTCTGAAATTATTCTCTAAAAGCTTGGATCAGGGTGTGTGGGGCCATAAACATTCATTATCGTGAAGATAGTATAATCAATTATGAATTGAACCAATACTCACTTACCCTCCTTGTCATTTTCCAGGGTAATAAGTGACTCATTTGTATGTTTAAGGCAAAATATAAATAGTCTGTTTTTATGTTAAACAAAGGGGGGAAAATAGAGGTCACTCACCCATTGTTTTTTGCGTTTATTAATGTCTGAGTCAGTAAGGTGTGCTTCCTCGGGTACTGCCAAATGTAATTTCAATCTAGATTAGTGGGATAAAACATGTTGGTATTTAATGGGATTTTTTAAGGCTTTAGCATTCCATGTTGTATTTCTGAGTGTCATTTGTGCAAAGGCCATCAATAGATATTAATATGAAACATAGTAAGCATTATTTTGAGCAAAAGAAATAAGCAGCTGGGGAACAGAGAAGGGGCTGAAGAGCGGGGGGAGGAGTAAAGAGAAATGATTGGGAGAGAGAGCCCGAGAAAAGTGGATAGAACAAAGAGGCAACATATGAAGAAATTTCCTTGGTTGCAGTAATACCCTTAATGACAACAGAGAACATCCAGAAAGATGCAGAGGGGGCAGTTCACCTAAAGAAGATAGAACCAGTCCCGGCGAACAGAGAAAGGGAAACACTGCAATAACGGACAAGACATAAATAATACTACCTGATGAGGATGAGGGGGTTGAATGAACATTACAATATTAAACACTTAGGGGCTTATTTACAAGGCCCTTGCGCCACTTTTGCGTCATTTTTAACATGGGAAAAGTGACGCAAAAGTGGCACAAGGGGCTTGTAAATCTGCCCCTCAGTTGGTGGATTAAAACAGAAGGACAAATAACGTGACAAAAATTTGCCATGGATAACAGGAAGGAAGATGCAATGGTACTGGTACACAACAACATTTAGGCAGAGGTGACTGAGACCAAAGAAAACTCTGTAGAACAGTATACTGCTGAAATACAAATGGAAAGAAACAAGAATGTGAAATGGGGTAGTGAGCCGGAGGAGGAAAATAATGCCTAAGAGAGGGAAAACTGAAGGTTATACATAAAAGCATTCAAATATAGTTGGAAGAACAGTCATGTTTTAGTGGTGGCACCAATCTCTATGTCCTCATGACGATGCTAATGAAGAAGGTCTTTCAGTTGGGCTGGGTCCTCAAAAGTATAAGATATATCTTTGTAGGTAAGTTTGAAGAAGCATGGGTGTACTAACCCATACCTAATGTTCAAGGACTTTTGCGTGCAGAATTCAAGAAAGTGTTTCCTCCTAGCAGCTGCTGCATTGGAGACATACTGTAAGAAGTAGACTTTGTGTCCAGACCAATGCAAGGACCCCACTTGTTTATCTGCAGAGAGAATTTGCATCAAGTCAGTAAACTACAAAAAGAGAATAAATATTCCTCTTGGTCGAGTGTGAGAAGATGATGCAGATGGTTGGGGCCTAGATGATGAGCTCTTTGAATACTAAGAGGGCCTGATCTTGTAGATGAACGATGGATGAGATGGCTTTTTGCAGAAAGGTAATCATGTTGGAACCCTTAGAATTCTCCAGATTACCAAAGAGATTCAAATTACTCATCTGATTCCTGTTTTCCAATTCTTCAGTGATCTCCACATTCACTGCTCAACAGTGATACATTGGTCATGGGTGGACAATTTCTTCTCAATGTGTTGAAAGGGTGTATTCGTTTCAACCACAAAACGTTTTAAGGCTCTTATTTCTTCCATAACATCCTCTACGGTGAGATAGGAGGGTGATTTGGAAAGGAGAGTCCAAGTCTTTCTTAGGTCTTTTGAGTGAGCTAGATGGTTTCTTTAACGCAGCTCCGGAAGCTGAGGGAGCACCACTCATCCTGTATTCACTGGTAATCTCTGACAACTTTTATGTCATATGGTGAGTTTATTGGAGGATAGGAGGGGTTTGGACTTTTATTTCTGTTTTAGAGATCTGCCATAAAGAAAGCTGAAGTAGAAAAACTGTTCAGTAACCAACAAAATAGGTGAGGAGGATGTAGAAAAAAGCAGTTAAATATCCACAAAATGTGTTGAAACCTATAGAAGGTTATGCATATAGAAGGCCAAGTGAAAGGTCCAATTATAAGGCCAAAACCAACTGAACTTGTGTGACAAATAGGCATGAAAATGGGTGAAGAGCTTGGTAGGGGCAGCAAGACAAATAGAAGAAATGCGTAATTTAGGATCTGCACATATCTGATTATATGGTTGTCACCTGCCTTGAGATAAAAATAAATCATGAGTCTTAAAGCAGTATCTCGCGTGGCAGCAAAGGATAATCAGAACAGCAGAAACTTGGTATGAGTGGGGCAACGAAATCCTTTGCTGTGATTAACTCCTGTATGTGATAGTCATTGAAAAACGATTTGCAAGGAGAGCAAAGAATAGCAATCCTTTAGGGAGAGAGCTACTGCATGAGAAATGCAAATTGCAAAAGAAAAAAAAAGGAAAAAGGAGACACATGCCTCCCATCCTCTGTGATGCAACGTAGATTTCTCCTCAAAAAGAAAGATCAGGCCTAAAACTGTGGTGCCCACCTTCCAATCTTACATTTCTGGAAGTAGTAGAGCCGTGCTCCCTGGAGTTTGCTGGGCTGCTCGGGAGAGTCAGGAATAGGCAGCCATCTTGTGAGGCGCTCGCAATGCGCCCTCATGCCTTCATATTCTAACTATGAAAAGAGGCCCAACAAGTCATCTCTGTGTGCCAATAGGCTGAAAGTATACAACTCCACCAGAAAATGTCACTGGCAAATGGCATCCAACTTCTTAATTTAACCCCTTGCGTACTGTCACCTTACAACCCCTGCAACAACATCCACATATTTATCCCACATGTACATATCCAATGCCCTGCTCACTACTCTTTCAAGCGGCCCCTTTATGCCACTCTACATACCACTTTACACCGGACCACCAGTCAGATGATAATTAACCACATAACCTCAACATTTATACTGGCTTACTGACTCCTTCTTCTAACAGCAACAAACCACCAACTATCTACATTGTTTTATTGTGCTTCAGTATTGGGCTGTTATGTTGTGTTCTTGTGCTATATCACTGTCTTGTGCTCTATTGATGTGGTCTGGTTTGTGCTATTATGTTTTGCATAATTAAGTTATGTTGTTACAATGCGCTGTGTTATTGTGCTGGTGTAATGCAATACTTTACTGCTCTGCTGTGTTGCTGTGTTGAATTGTTTTGTTTTTTTATTGTGTGATTTATGTTGTCATGTGTAGCTGTTGTGTTGTGGTTCTTGTGTTATTTATTTATGCTATTATCATGCTATTATGTTGTTGTGTTATGGTCCTATGTTTTGTTGATGTATTATGTTATCGTGTTGATGTTCTACGTTTTGCTTCTTTATTGTTATATTAATTTGCATATTTTATATGTGCGAATGATTTGTATTATGCTATATTGGGTGTATTATGTTGCCATGTTATGGTAAATCTGTGAGGTGGTGTGTTGGTTTTGTGCTGTGATGTTACTAAGTCATGTTGTTGTATGAAATACCAATATTGTGAAGAGAATGTGTAGTTTATATTTGCCATTTTTTATTTAATTTTCTTGATGAAACATGAGCGTACAACAGGAACGTTATTCACCAAACATTGGCAACAGTGCATGCCAGATGAAAGGGGTGGGGTCTGTTCATTTAATATATTGCAATCATTATTCAATAACTCCATCATGATTCAACATGTGCACCATTTAGAGTAATCCAAAGACTTCACCTATTCGGGTGAGATATGGAGACGAGGGTGCAACAAATCATTTTCAGTATAAGGTACAGAAATCAGTTATAATAACTACAAATTCTACATTGAAATGAGTAATCAGCAAGTAAAAAACATACATTTACTCAGCTGACATTTCTGAATGCTCCTACACACTTCTCTGCTCACATAATCAACACAATACATTCAGAGTGCCACCTGTTTCTAGGTGAGGATAAGGTCTCTAAGGGATGTAGGAGTCTGTATACTGGACCCAGAAGAAAGCTAAACAGGTGGGTTTTCAGGGATAGGTCTCTAAACATGGGATGTGGGCCGTTCAAGGTTGGCTGCACAATTTCTCCGTAATCCATCCGCTGTGCACAATGTAGTAGGGAGCTGTAGGCAAGGATGTGTTAAGTCATAGGCGTCAATATAGAAATTGTATAGTGTGGAGTGCACATATCCAGCCCAAGATTGTAACAAATACATTCCATAAGTTTGCTGTGGCCCTGGCCTGTAAGGAAGGAATTCCAAACATGTTTAATGACATCACTTTGTTCCCTGATGCTGTAAATTATGCATTTGCAGTGGGAGGTGGGGACAGAATTAAGTCACCAGTGGCGTAAGAGACCAATCTTGACTCTGGCCATGTATATCAGCAACATCTGTTGCTGTGATTGGTCAATCCAGCATCTTCAAATGTGCAGATGTGGGGGATGGCTATATCACTAGAGTTAGTTCAACAACTTAGACTATAGCACTTTCCAATATGATTGTATACCAGTGCATTCCAAAAGGACATGGAGAAAATCAGTTTTCTTAGTCGCATCTCCAGTAGGTAGAGTGATTAAGTTGATCAGCTCATTGGAATTTCTGTGGGACCAGTACCAGTAAGTTAAAATCTTCAAATATAGGAATTTGATATTAGTTTTTTGACAACTCTATTTTGTACTGCAGTGGGGATGCCTGTGAGAAATTGGGTTGTTGTTTGAGTAGGGTGTTAACCCTGCTCAGGCAACAGCCACAATTCCTGTCAGAGTGAACCACAAAAGTCACTAAATTAACCTGTGCTTTACCCTCTGGTAGCTTGGCACGAAAGGAGTTTGGCTTAACTTAGAGGCAATGTATAAAGTATTTGTACAGCACACAAACAGTTATAAAGTGAAAACATGATACAAAAACAATCCCACACCACATTAGCAAAATAGAGTACATTTTAATAAATTAAACCCAAAAGGACAAAATTCCAATTAGTAGAACCAGAGTTATGAATTTTTGTAGTTGAAGGTAAAAACCAGCACCTAAAAGATCAAAGCACCAACTTTGACATCTAGTCGTGTGAGATAGGGTCAAAGTAAACCAACATGTCCGGCCGCAATGTAGTACGAGTGGGATACAAAAAGTGGATTGAGCCTGGTCAGTGCTTACCTTCTGACTTAGAAGAAATTCCACCAAAAAGTGTCCAAGAATATCAGGGTTCCACTGGCGACTGCCACTGCCAGGGTGCTTTCGGTGTCACAGTAGTCTGGGAGCCTGTATGGTAAGACAGAGACACAAAGACTAAGACAAATTGTATCACTCAACATGTTGAAACTGGTGTAAGAGCCCGACATATGCCTTGGTAAAGGAAGATCTAGTCTCATGTGTATTATGACTGAGCTGGAGTAGCATCGAGATGATGTGTGTTGTTTCTCCTTCCCTTCAGGATATCACCGGTGTGACTGTTTTGGGGACTGCATGTCCCAGACTCTTGAGCGCGTCTTTCACATGGCAGCCATCTTGTGCAGAGCACATGTATAAATAGGAGCCCTGCTCGATAGCCAATGCACATTATTCTGGATCCTCAGATGGAGAGGGAGCTCAATCGGTCTTTCTGCTCCACTTCGCCTTCCCCTTTGGAGTGCGCCTTGTGTCATACAGAGGACTTAGCCTGAGTCCAAGGTAAAGAGAGCATCGGGCTCGTTTTTCTCATTCAGTTAATTTGATGCAAGAACAATTTTCCACAAGCATAATCGATAATGGTATGCTCAAGTATTCTATGGAAATCAATCGAATGACTCAACTATGCAAGCTTGTACTATGACTGTGACACTGCGATATTTGCATACAACGATTAAGAGAAAATAATTCTTCATTAACAGAAGTTAGGGCTGTAACCATCTTCTGTGTTTCTATTTTGAACTTGTTATCTGGTTATTTTTGAAGGCAAGGTATCATTCATGTTTGTCTGCTAAAAGGTACTGGTCTGGTTCAAGACTTAAAGACTGAGAGATCCATTTGAACACCTCCATTGTCTGACAATGTAGACTTCAGTTGTGGTATGCACAACAGTGCCAAGAACAGTATGCGATGATATTATTCATGTGTGACAGGTTCCAGTGATAAGCAATACATTAGAAACTTCTCTTTCAGTTGGCACAATCCAAGATATATAAAAAACTAAACCACAAACAACACAAGGGGATTAATATAAGCCCATTATAAATGAGATTGCAGAAGTGAAACTCCTTTCTGACCTTAGATGAATAACTCATGTTTTAAGTAGCGCAGATTAGCATATATGTATGCGAGAAGATTAAGATAGTTTAATCTGTTATTGTTTCTTGTTACATGTCTCCTTCCCCACTGTTCCCTGCCCTACACCCTTTCCCTCACATGATCACTCTACGCTTCTGTGCCTTAATGGCAAGCAGAATTAGAGATGCCGAGAGAAGGACTATTTGAGCATTGCAGTAATCCAGAGGAGCCTCACCTTTGACAGAGAAGGCAGAAGTTCAGCGGGGCAAGACTATAGACGGTGTCGAAAGAGCCTTTTTTGAAAGTTGAAAATCTCCAACAGGACGAGGCTGGAGGCTTTAGCTGACGAGGGCTCGATAAAGCTGGATATGCCTTCAGAGAAGGCCCATTGAACAGAATATGCTGCTTAGGAGAAGAATTTAGTGGGAGCTGCCACAAAGTTAGCCGACCGGCGATGCACCATGGGTGGATAGAAAAGCAGGCTGGTCCCAGTGTCCTCTTAGCATAAGACTTGGCAAGGTGGTTATATTCAAACACACAAGAGCCCTCTGGTCTAAAAATGAAGTCTGGGCTGAATACAGAAGCCTCAAATAGAAAAGGTGTCTCTTTTAAAGGATGGTTTCCCTCACACACCAAAGGTGGCATGACTAGGCTTCATTGTGCGAGGAATCATGGGGGAACCTCCTCGCACAATGAAGCCTAGTCATTATGCGGGCTACAACCCCCTCTCTGAGAGGGAGGAGCGCAGGGATGTTTTTGTATACTAAGGGGGTAGGTACCATGGGGCATATGTATCAAAGAATGGTTTTGCGATTCTCAAATAGCGATTTTTAGAGAATCGCTATTTGAGAATAGCAAAACGAGATGTAAATAAAAATTTGCTAATATTTTGCGATTCCCTGACATTCCTTAATTGCGACTCGCAAATTGCGAGTCGCAATTAAGGAATCTCTTCCCATTCATTCCTATGGGCCAAGAGGCCCATAGGAATGAATGGGAATTGCGTGCGCAAATTGCGAGTACCCAATAGGTACTCGCAAATTGCGCATGCAATTTCAAGGGTGCAAGGGTTCCAAAGGGACACCCTGTAGCACCCCTGAAATGTGCATGTGTGCATATGTGGCACACATACATGCCCTAAGGGCATGTATGTGCGCCACATGGCACTTTGAAAAATGCAAAAAAAGTGCATTTTTTAAAGAAATCGCAAATTACCACCAACTTGAAGTTGGTGGTAATTTGCGATTCCTTAAGGCCAAATCGCACTTTTTTTGTGCTTCTTACATTGCATTTAAGGAATCGCACTTTGCAATTCCTTAAATGCATTCGCAAAATAGGGAATCGCAAATTTTGCGATTCCTTATTTTGCGAGTGGGTTTTAGTTTGATACATTGCACAATGCTATATTGCGATCGCAAACGCTGAAATTCTGCGAATTTCAGCGTTTGCAATCGCAATTTAGCTTGATACATATGGCCCCATATACCCAATTAGGGGTTATTTAGTTGGTTTTCTGTATTCAGCCTAGACTTCATCTTTAGACCCGAGGGCTCTCGTGTGTTTGAATGTAGAGATTAGGGGAGTTAGCCCTCGTTGGTTGTTAAAGCTCGAATTGGCAGTTTAAAACTTCATCAAGTCTACAATGGCGGGCTTGAGACATGTTTTAAGGGGCTACTTAAGTGGGTGCCTCAATAAGTGCTGAAGGCCCACTAGTAACCAATTTTACCATGTTGTAGGGAGTGAGCACAAGCACTTTAGCACTGGTTAGCAGTGGAAAAGTCTTCAGGGTCCTAAAGCCAACAAAACAATTTCGGCAAAATAGGAGGGTTAAGACAAAACATTTGGGGGAAGACAACCCGAAGGCTGACAGGTCTAACAATGACCAACCGGTTGGAAAACAGGCCCATGATAACAACACTACACAGTCCATTCTTTGCTGCATGATGGAGGTCCCACAGTTTGAGATAATTCCTAACAGGAGATTCTTGCAGCATAGTAGGAAATGGTATAAGTAGCTTCACAAACAATTTGATAAATAGTGATACATTCAGAAGTTTCAAGTCATCCAACCCCTATTCACTTATAAAAAGGAAAAGAGTCTGGATGATCCATCAGAAAATAGATACTCCAGTAAATCAATCCATTTATCGGACCATTCATTTTAGCATATTGGTACACCACCAATATGTAAGCAGACATTATGCCAAATGGTTGCCAATCTGTGAAATACAGTGCGTACTTCGAGTTTTCTTGACTTTGAGTGTCCAATCACCTGAAAAACAGGCTCATGATAGTGGCTCTACACAGGGAAATCTCTACTGCATGATAGAAGCCCCATAGTTTTTGATATTGCATAATGGGAGATTCTTGCACCATAGTAGGAAATGGTGTTAGTATATTTGCAAACAATTTGATAATTAGTGATGCTTTCAGAGGTTGAGTCATTCAAGCCATATTCACTTATCACAGAGGAAAAGGATATGGGTGATCCATCAGGAAATAGCTGCTGCAGTGAATAGACTTTTATTGTACCACTCATTTGAGCATATTGGTATACCCCCAATCTGCAAGCAGACATAATGCCAAATGGGTGCTAATTGGTTAAATAAAGGGTGTACCTTGAGATTCATCTTTGCAGTCTTCCAGTTTTTGAACATCTATTGCCATGACTGCCATGCTACAGTTCTATGTATGTGAATGGAAGCATGTTCTTTGGTCATCGTAGTATTTTGTATTCATAAACTGCCCATGTTGGAACATCCTATGTTTGTGGTAGAAAAAAAAATAGTTTGGATAGATGAGCCAAATAGTACAATTGTACCCACAAACAGAGGAAAAGGAGGAAATATGAGTGTTCTTTACGAACAGAAGCAGTACTTAAGAAAAATGCACGGTTTCTTTAAAAGCCCTCACCCACTAATAGTGGCATGCTTCATCATGGAGCTGCTACAACATCCCTGCATAGACCAACACTGGGATGGAGCAAAGAGAAAGGTGAAGACAATACAAACAAACATATTAGGATCCATGCAGCTGGGCAACAGCAGTAAAACTTTAAAGCTATCTCAGGGATGCCCTAAACTAGTCCTTCTTCTTCGACTCCCCGGATAGGATTAGAATAGAAAAAATGGGGGTTAACCAGAGGGTAATTAGCGGCCCTTCATCTGTCTTTATTGCTCATTTTTTGTCAACATGTTTTGGTTGTTATTCATTGCCATCAAGGGGTCGTTAGGCCTTCCTCAGGACTAGCGATCCCACTTACTTCCGCCCCCTTAAAGAATAAATGAAGTTTTAGGATGTATTTATCCAAGTATGATGCCCTGACGTGTCACTGTCTATGTACAAACATTTGAATTTCCTGCAGTGACAAACAACATAAATAAGTATGACACAATGCGTTTTTCTGTCACACAGATGGGATATCTCCCTACCGACCGATAACTACTTCCTGTGCAGGTATTCATTCCCTAAATGGGATCCTTGTATTGCACATATGTTCACACTCATAGTCCATATTTGTCCATCTTAATAGCCACAACACCACCATTAATAAGCAACACCCAAAGTTTGAGTGCAAATTAAAGAGAGATGGGTATACGTGATATGTCGATTACCAAGTTTCACCATATGTCTCACAGAAACTGGACTGCAAGCGGGAGAGTCTCCTTGTAGTCACACTCAGTAGCGTGGGATAAAAAACACACACATACATATTAACACATCCCCATGCTATACGGGAACATCAATATCGATATTAACGGAATATTTAAGAGCTAACGCTGCCCCTAGAGGTTTACTCGTCAACAGAGAACCACCAATATTCTTAGACGACGCATCTTTCAGAAAAGACTGAGCATTAATTGCCTGGAAGTGCACAAGGGATTGGCCTACATTAATCATCAACACAACCAAAAAAAGTTCTGATGATCTGTTGATTCAAATTCAGACAAATGAGCAATCATTGTGAACTAATATACTGAATGCCATGTACAAAAAAAAACTTGAGGAAGCCAACATAGAGGTATCAGAGTATAAAGAATATCTCATGCAGTCCAAGATTAATAAATTGCAAAACGATCTTAAACGGTTCTCAAGAGAGAAGATTTATCCTTCCTTATACCACAGATGAGTAGGCCAAACAAAAGGAACTTGAAACCAAAAAAGGGAGCCTGAGAAAAGACGCCAAGACACCAAGTTCAGGGAGTGACAGCAGTGACTACGAGTACAGACCTAGAAGAAGAGGGAGAGGGGGAAGTTACTATCAGACTCGACCACAGTTTTTCAACCTTACCTTCCCATTACCCCGTGGTCAAGAATATGAGTGGCCCCCACAGTATCCACATATGCAACCAATACAATTGATGCAACCTTTTGAAAACCACCAGAACCCCCACCTTTTTTAGGGAGAGGAAGGGGCAGAGGAAGAGGAAGGCAGAAGAGAGGAGAGGGAGAGCAGGGGGAGGATCTCAATCAGAGGATCACCAAGAGCATGACCAGTGAATTCATGCCAGGGACAAGCAAGGACTGAATTTAGTCATGAACCTTACAGACATAACACTATCAGAACATCAGGAGAGAGTCTTGAACAAGGGTCTGGGGTTTGTTCCCACCAACATGTTGAATACATTCCAACTTAGACAAGAACTGGCTGAATTCTTTATGAAGTATGCCTCAAGGACCACTTTGACTAAAATGAGACAGGGTCAGTACAGAAAGGAGATACGGCCCACCGTCCAAAATCAACATTTGTACCCCAGCTGTCCCAATTACCACCTGAATTGGTGGCATTTGAGCAGGCTGTCATACATGACACTGAGGGAATAAGCAGGATATTGAATCACCCATTAAGGAATTTATCTAGACTAGAGATGGAAACAATCCAGGAATTTAGGCAGAATCCACATATAGTCATAAAACCTGCCGACAAGGGGGGAGCCATTGTAATACATACCAAGGTGGTTTATGAACTTGAATGTTTACGCCTGCTGTCAGACAGGCGTAACTACAGAATGCTTCCGGATGACCCCACTCTTGAACTATGAACAGAGATCTGTTCCCTGGTCAATGAGGGGATAAGCAATGGTTGGATCTCCCAAAATGAAGGATCCTTTTTGGACATAAGATAAACCAACAATTTAATATTTTTCCACTCTCCCTAAAGTGCACAAACCAACTTAACCCACCCTGGACGTCCCATTTTTTCCTTTTGAAACCACTCGTCCAGAAAATGTAACTATATCTGAAGGATACTCAGGATATCCTAAATCTCATTAAGGACATGGAATTTAACCCTGCATCTGAATTTCTGATTGGCTTGGACATACAACCCCTTTATACAAACATACCTCAGATGGAGACTGTTGCAATCACCTGTACTTTGCACCTTTAAGAGTTAGCCAGGGCATGCCAGGAATGCTCAGGGTCTCCATGGTAGAAATTCCATGTTTGGCAGTTGGAGTCTCTGAGCTAAGCTGGCACACTGTCAACGTTGGTGGTGCTGAGTTTATGACAATAAACTACTTTACCTACATATGAATCGACATTTCAGTACAGGCGACGAGTTATGCTTGATTAGGGACAAGCGCCTTGCACCACCAATTCCCTTTTTGGACCCATGCGGCATTTATGCTGAAACAATTATGAATGACGATTTTCACTTTCAGAAGATTAGGTAACATGACTTTGCACATCATTTAACCTGTTATGATCGAGCTGTCTGACGATTTCTGGGGTGTTGGAGATTTTGGAGGGTTTGAGTCAAGCTCAAGCCTTACGCCCTCGAGTTTGAGCCTTGCGTCCTCATGAGCAGCCACTTGCCAGACCCAGACCTTCCCTTTCCTTACATATATGGCACCCCTAAGGTAGGCCCAAGGTATCCCCATGGGCAGTGTGCAGTGTATGTGAAAGGTAGGACATGGACTGGTGTGTGTGACATGTCCTGATAGTGAAATACTGTGTATTTCGTTTTTCACTATTGAAAGGCTGTCTGTCTTATAGGCTTATCATTGGGGCTACACTGTAACATTTTACATGTGTAGCTTTCCATAAGGACAAGATGGAAAAATTGAGTTTAGACTCTTTAAACTCAGAATTTATTAACACACCTTTTGGTAAAGGTGGTTTTTAAATTTAGTGTTTGAAAATGCCACTTTTAGAAAGTGAACCCAAAGGCGCGTGCATTACGCGCCACCCCGTCGCACTGCTGAAGAAGGGATTTTTCCCAAAACTTTTCACCAATATATCGTTCGTCAAATTCAAAAGTCAGTACTCCAATGTCATGTTCATGATTCGTCCAAACATTTAATACACTCATTAGAAGTCACTCAAAATCACTGCGAGGACGCCGAATTTCTCCATTGATGTTTTTTTATTTATTTTTCAACTGCCTTCAGCGTGCCCATCCGGGCTTCAACTTAAGCATGTAGAGATATATAATTCATATTCAGAAGCGCACAAAATTCCACCCAATGCATTTCGGCCTCTCTTTAGACCTTCGTCAGGGGTAACTAAAAAAGACAGAAAACGACATCTAAACCTGTTGCTCAAAAACATAATTAAATTAAACCCTCCTCCTATACCTTTAAAAACAATACATTTTCAATCATTCCACCCCACCCAAAGAAAGTGGGCATTTTCTTACTTTACCATTTTATGTGCCTCTGGCTGTTTGTGTATTCAGCTTGTTTGACTGACAGGAGCTGGGGATGTGCATTCACTCTAGATAGTCACTAGGGGGGTTGAGGTGTGCCCTGCCTTGCCTGGGTGACACATCGCTGGGCTGAATAGACCTGGTCTGCAATTAGAGTGGCGGGAGGAGTTTCGATTGCACCTGAATAGGCTGTGTCGCCTTTTTCACAATGCTATCTCTGCCCCTCTGTTGTCATGCTGCACCAGGGAGGACAGGAATTGTCTGGACTGGGTTCAGAGACCCTTACAGCACAGAGAACAATGACAAAATGGGGTATAAGTATTGCACCTAAAACCCCAGGACTTTAAATTACTTCCAGGAACAAGAGGTCCCTGCCAAGAAGAAGAGCAGAAGGACTGTGTGAGGAGCACTGCCTTTTCTGTGTGGGGAGTGGGTTGGCCTGCAGTTGCTGCTTCTGTCTGTGGTGGAGGAAAAGGACTGATTCTTTTTGCCCTGCCATGGTATCCTGCTTTGGAAGAAAATCTCCAAGGGCTTGTGTGTGCTTGCCTCCTGTTCTGGAAGACTCAGGGACATCAAAGTCTTCCTTGTGCTATTGGAAATTCCTTGGGTTACTGGGAGTTCCTTGTGCTTCGTTGGGCAGAAAAGCTACAAAGCGCACAAAGGGACGCAACCACCCGGCAGGAGCTTCCCCGTTGTTGCCTCAAGCAACCAGGAAGTGATCGATGTGGCCTCGGCCTGGAAGAGGGTAGAGCGAGTGCCAGCGTTAACTGGCAACTCGCCCGAAACCGCCGGCGTGGGAGCCTGCGGCGGGTAGAGGAGTCGCTGCTCGCTGTAGACCCATCCCAAGCAAAGACTGACTGCAGCAGAGAGCGGGTATGCTCTCAGAAGAAGAGGGAGCAGACGCCTCGCAGCCGCACTTGGACGGCACACTGCAGCTGAGAGAGAGGAAAAATCTTTGCGCCTTCCGCACCGTGCAGCCAGAGGGCGCCCGTCAGCTGGAGGTCTCGCCAAAAGAAAGAAGAGGGCCGTGTGAGGGCGGTATGATTCAACGCAGCTTTGAGGGGTTGTCACAGCTGCACACACTTGCAGGCAGCTGCCATCGGAATCACTCTGCAAGCGGGGGACCGAAAGGGGTTCCCAGCCGACATAGGAGGTTAGCACGCCCCACCATGCAGGCCCATACCAGAAGGGGGCATTTCATGTCAGAGGCCCGCCTTACCAATATAGGGCGCAGGTGCTGCTGCGGCCTACAGGTTTGGCTGGGCCTCCCCAGTACGGATTACTGGTACTTTTAGGGAGTAATTCCCCCATGGACTAACTGCCACAGGTTCACACATTGCGGGGACAAAATGGGAGGTAACCATGCTGATGATGGTAGCGCATTGGTGTGCATGCAGCCTGGGCTACCTGACAAAACTGACTTGGTTATCAACGTTGGGTATGTTGGGCCTGCCTATTTTCTAAGGATCTATGACAGACAAGACCCCTGAGCATTCATGCAACATAAAAACGTGTGTACTGTCTTGATGATGTTTCATAAATGTGGTGTTAAATGGTTTCACAGCATTTTTAGCACAAGTGCAGACTAGGAGAATTTACCTTAGTGCACAGTGATGTTTATGACCATTGCCTTATGGCAAGGTGAATATTGGGTTATGTGATCAGTGATTTAAGTGCTTATGGTCTAATCTGAATTACATAACATGCACAGTGATTTACGGTCACTATATGACAATTGCCTCATGGTGCATTGATTTATGATCCTTGCATTTTTTATGTGATGGCTGTCTAATGTGTTTTGTGTATAATACAAAGGATATTTTTTATATAACCTTGTGTGGAGTCTCTTTTTGTGGTGTGCCTAATGTGTCACTGGTGTCTGTTTTGCGCAAATGCTTTACACATTGCCTCAGGGATAAGCCTGACTGCTCTGACAAGCTACCAAGGGGGTGTGCAGGAGTTATCTTGGGCATTTAACTCACTTACCCTGACTAGAGTGGTAGGTTCTGCCCGCTTATGTGCATTCCTTAGCCAACTAGAAACCCCACTTCTAACATCTGCCATATCTGGTTGAGGCAGGCATCCCCTGTAGCTAATTAATTACTAGATCTTCACGCAGTTTCAACGACTTACAAGATCTTTATTCAGCGCAAATTTGCGTTTCACTGCCAATCCCTGGAGACATTTGAATTGAATGCTGCACCACAAGATAAATTGGTAATGAGACTTTGGTGAGATTTTACTGAATTGTAATTGAGATTGGGTGCAGAGCAAGGTGTACATTTTCCAGTATGATGACCGCTAGTATGTCTCATTTCCCAGTCTTTTTGTCAGAAAAAGGGGAGCCTCTTTTGCCATGGAAAAGGTGGAAGTAACTATTTGAATCCGATGTAGTGGCCATTGGGGGAGAGAAATTCTCAGCTCAGAGGAAACAAGCCATATTACTACATAATCTTGGCATTGAGGGACACAATATATATGAGAGCATTGATGATTTGCCAATGGGTAATGGTGAAGGAGAACTCTTGGATGTTTTTGAAATGTCCATGAAATTCTCAAGCAGTACTTTGGCCCACACATCAATGTAGTGTTAGAATGCAAATGTTTCACCAGGGTACAGGAACCTGGTGAAAAAGTGGGCAATTACGTTGCATCTTTAAAGACCTTGGCCCACACATGTGAGTTTGGAGAACTAACTGATTCTCTTGTGAGGTGATCAATTGGTGAGTTGTACCAATAGCAACAGGGTGCAAGAGAAGCTCTGATCCAGCAATTCAACACTCAAGGAAGCCATAGCCATTGTTGAAGGGATGGAGAACAGTCAGGTTGGGTGAAGGAGATGAGGAATAATGCAATAGCACTAGAACAAAGTTCTGTACAGCACAGTATTCATTGGAATTACAGAATAAAAAACACTTCAGGCTGGCTGGCGGAGGAAATGTTTTAAAAGTGTCCCCTGGTGCAAGATCGAAAAATGTTCCGAACACACAGAAAGTCACATGTTTTAGATGTGGCAGTTTTGTCCATTTTTCTAATAGTTCGAATTGTTATGCCAGAGGTTCCGTTTGTCGGTAGTTTGTTATCAAGGGGCACTGTGCGTGTGTGTGTAGGTCTACAGAGGAAGTGAAGACTGTGGAAAGTACTTCTGAGAACGTGCATACTGTAATTCTGAGTGTGAGTGAGGATAATGGAGAGGTGGATGCTGGCATAATGATCATGCCAGAGTGTGAGATTGGAGTTGGTGAGAAAACGTTTGTGGTGCTTGCAGACTAAGGTTCACCATTCACCATGGTTGGAAACAAACAGTGGGAGGAAAGTTTGCCAATGAAGACATAAAGTTAGTACCTCCAGACATCAATCCAGTTAGCTATGATGGCTCACGTATTAATGCATTAGTATACTTGGTGACGAAGATTGAATTCAAGGATAGACAAACCATTGGAAAGGTATATGTAGCAGAGAGGGGTGACAACTCTTTGGGGTGCAGGCACCAACATGACTTGGGAATTATTTTAAATCCCAGCTCTTGTAATACAAGGGTTCAAGTAATGCTTATTGACAACTCTGGTGACGGAGAACATTTTCTCAGGGATTTCCCAGAGGTGTTTTGTGAGAAGTTAGGTCTGCTCAAAGATTGTGAGCATCACATCATCTTAAAAAAGGGAGCTAAGCCTTGTGTGCATAACGTGCAAAGAGTACAGAATATGATGATTGAACTACTGAAAGAGGAATTAGGAAGATTGTTGACATGGAGACCCCCTCCTTGATGGACTGGAACCTGCACCCCTCCCCCCAGCGCCTTGAGACCCTTACGGGTGAGTAGTCTCGCTTAACAAACACCTGATTGATTGATTGATTGATTGATTGATTGATTGATTGATTGAAGAAATTGAAGCATATGAGTGGTGGTGCCAGTGGTCTTGGCACCCAAGTATGGAGGTAAAACCATCAGAATGTGTGTGGACTTGCGTGGTCTGAATGAGTAGATCTGGGTGGATCCCCAACTGCTCCCCAATATCTCTGAGTCCATCAGTATGCTGAAGGGGGATAACATTTTAAGTGCCTTGGATCGCTCATCAGCTTATCACCTGGTGAAATTACATCAAGATTCAAGACACTTGACCTCTTTTGTGACTCCACTGGGTGCTTACCACTTCATAAGGATGTCGGTCAGGTTGGCCTCAGTGGCAGCTTGTTTCCAGAGAATTATGAAGTTGGTACTTGGTGATCTGGCTAATGTCCTCTTTTTTCCAAGATGACATACCAATCTATGGCAAAGATGAGGGTGGGCATGAGAATATGTTAAGGAGTGTGTTGAAGAGACTGGAGGAGAGGAGGCTCACCGTGAAGAGGCAAAAGTGCCGTATTGGGATGACATCAGTTACCTACCTTGGACATGTGATTTTGGGTGAAGGTATACAACCTAAATTAGAATTGGCAGAATGTATTGTGAAAGCTCCTACCCCCAGTGACAAAGAGCAAGACAGGTAATTCCTGGGACTTGCTGAATTTAACTCAAAATTTCTGAAAGGGTTTGCGAGTGTGGTAGAGTCCATCAGACCGTTCCTGAAAAAGGGAGTGCATTTCAGTTGGACAAATGAGTCTGATTAAACATTTGTGGCAGGAAGGAAGGTTCCAGGCTAGGAAGGTTGCAGCCTCGTGTTACGGCATTCTTAGGATGCTCCGTAAAGTGCTTCCTCTTCTTCCCTTCCGGGCCAGAAAACTGATGGTTCAGGCACTTGTCTTGTCTCGGATGGACTATGGTAATGCCCTATATTTAGGTGCGCCAAGTTCAGTAACTGTAAAGCTCCAGATTGTGCAGAATTGTGCTGCAAGAATGCTCATGGGGATCCCGTCCCGTCAGTCGGCAAGGCCCACTTTGCGGTCCCTTCATTGGCTTCCTGTTCAGGAGAGAATCTGCTTCAAGGCCCTGTGTATTGCTCACAGGTCGCTTGGAGGGAATGGTCCTCCAATCAATCTTTCCTTGATTCAGCCCTATCGAGCTAATAGGCATCTGCGTTCAGATGATCTTTCCTTAGCAGTTGTTCCCAGGATCAAAAAGGCCAGAAGTGGCGGACGGCTATTTTCTTATAATGCCGCCAGGCTCTGGAACGCACTCCCTCTGCCCCTGCGGAAGGAACCTAATCATCTGGCCTTCCGCAAACTCCTAAAGACGTGGCTTTTCCCATAGGTGTCCCTTTCACCTCTATGAATCGTTCAGCGCTGGGATGCCTTCGGGTAGCTATGCGCTTTAGAAGTGTTATTTCATTCATTCATTCATTCATTCATTCAATAAAGTCAGAAATCGGCAAGATGCCCACTTTAGGACATTTTGATGCCAGACTCAAGATGATCCTGCCCACAGATGCCAGCATCAAGGGTTTGGGAGCTGTGCCATCCCAGATAGTAGAGGGTGAGGAGAGAGTGGTCGCCTTTGCCTAGAGAGCACTCACATGCACAGAGGAACACTACTATTGCATAGAACGAGAGGCTTCGGGACATTTTTTGGGCTGTGAGCTATTTTAAATTTTATTTGTGGGGTATCCTTTTCCTAGTAAGAATGGATTATCACCCCCTTGTGCAAGTTTTTTCATGTAGTGAGTGTCTAACTCCCAGACTCAAGCATTGGAGTGAGGGTTTGGAGGAGTTCAACTTTCAGGTGCAATATCTTCCAGGGTGGGTGAATAAATCAGCTGCCTTTGTCACGTCTACCGTTAGAACACAAGTATGATGATACAGGAGTTGAAGAGGTGAATTGGACCATGGAACCTACTCTGTTGGTGGAGGAGTAGTCAGCGAGTGTGGAGGAGGATGATTTGTTTCCTATTCTGCAGTCATTTGTAGTGAAGGGATGGCCGGTGTATAAGTCATTAGATCAGGAATTGAAACCATATTGGTCAGGAAGGAATGAGCTGACATTGTGTCAGGGCAACCTCATGAGAGGGAACAGGATTATTCCTCCTTTCGGGTTAAGAAGCAAAGTAGTTAACCTTGGACATGAAGGGCACCTTTGGAAAAGCCTCACTAAAGCCAGAGTGAGGGAAAGATATTTGTGGCCAGGCATTGACTGGATGGTAGAAGAGGTGGTTAAGGAGTGTCATCTTTTTGCAGCCAACGACAAGACACGTGTGGTTAACTCTGCTTCCTTATCTCCGGCTGCAGTACCAGATGAAGCTTGGTCTAAGCTGGGGCTAGATATTATGAGTCCCTTTGAGTTGCTGCCATCTGCTGTGAGGTTTGTGCTTCTCTTGGGAATTACATATCTAAATGGGTGGAGACCATGTGTGTAAATTCTGTCAACACCTCGACGGTGTTGGGATTTCTCAAGGATGTGTTTATGAGTGAAGGGGTGCTCGAGTACCTGGTTACTGATAATGGGGTACAGTTTATTTCACAGGAGATGCAGGAATTTCTAAGGGAAGTGGGATTAGTGCATCAGAGAACGGCACTCTATACACCACAGGACAATGGCTTGACAGAGAGGTTGAATAGAATAGTGAAGGCTTGTGCACAGCGAGCATTGGAAACCCGAGTTTCTCTTAACAGTGTCCTGAGGAAGGCATGGTGGGCACACTGTACTTCTCCAAATTCTCTACCACAGAGGACACCTTTTGAGGATTTAAGAGGCAGGGTAGCTAATTCCAAGTTGAACTCTTTCTGGTTGCCTACCAGAAGGGCGAGTAATCTGGATGGAAATAAGAGGAGAGTCAGACTAAGACCTTATCAACAAAAATATAAAAGGAGGTATGGTGAGAAGAATTCAGTTTTTGTGAAAAAACCAAGTTAGGAAAAAAGGGTATGTCTGGATTCATGGGCCCTTTCATTATTACTGCCATAAAAAGGAATGTGGTGACGTTGAACACTGGTGGCACATGGAGTATGTCTAGGCTTGTCAGGTACTCAGGATGTACACCAGGAGCAATCATGCCCAGTGATGGTGCAGGGTCATCTGATGACTAATCTTTAGAAATTGACTCCAGGGATGTGTTGCAAGGGCCTCCTTTGACAAGATTCAGAAGTGTACCAGCGCGTTTTGATGATTACGTTATGCAGTGACGCTGACCCTCTATTTCTTTACTGCTGTTCTTTAGTTCCTTAGTTTGTTCCTTTTGTTATTCTTTATGTTTGTTATTTATTATTGGGTAAGGGGGATGTATTGTAATCAGATGTACTTTGCACCTTCAAGAGTTAGCCAGCGCATGCCAGGAATGCTCAGGGTCTCCATGGTAGAATTTCCATGCTAGACAGTTGGAGTCTCTGAGCTGAGCTGGCATGCTGTCAACGTTGCTGGTGCTGAGCTTATGACAATAAACTACTTTAACTACATTGGAATCAACATTTCAACAGAGACACTGTGGGTGGTGGAAGACATCTTGTACCAAGAAAACTGAGATTTCCAAACTCCAAGCGCATTTATACTGGATCTGGCTAAGATAGCTCTTACAATTTTTTTTTTATATTTAATGGTACCATCTATGTACAGGCCCATGGTACTTCCATGGGCAGTGCTTTTGTGCCAAGTCTAGCATGCTTGTATGTCTCAGAATTTGAAAGAAAGTTCATCTACAGACATGACAAGACCTGGATGAGACATATAAGACGTTGGCGTTAATCATTGACGATGTGCTATTGATATGGAAAGGCGATTGGAGATGATTTTTTGAACTGGCTAAATGGTAGAAATCATCTTCTACATTTCACCTCCACAGTCACCACCACTTCTCTGCCTTTTCTAGACTGGGAGATCAAGGCAATGGAGGGAAGACTAATCACACAAGTATATCATAAGCCGATAGATATGAACAATCTGCTGTCTTTCAATAGTTTCATCCTAAATCCCTTTGCGAGAGCCTTCCCTTTGGACAGTTCTTGCGTCTCTGTAGAAATTGCTCAAATATGATTGATTTCAAGATGGGATCATAAAACTATGCAACAAACTGCAAGAGAAAAACTACCCATTTCAAGTTGTCCATCAGGCACAAGGGCGAGCCGGTAACTACAACAGAGAAGCTCTTTTGCAAAACAGAGAAAAACCAAACATTGATAGGGCAATTTGTGTCTTGACATTTAGCACAGCGTCCAATCAGGTGAAACGTATCATTACGAGATACTTGATTCCAATGGTTTAAAATTGACAACACCCATGTCCTCTTTCAAAAAGAGTGCAAGTATCTGAGACATTTTGGTCCACACTAGACCACAAGATCACGGTCCAAAACGCGACCCCAGAATGTGGGACCTCCCGCAAGTGGTTGGCCAGACGGCATGTGGATCATGTGGCGTTTGCAATCTGACTTAGAACTCCAAAACAGTGGACGTTGGACTAAGTTACCCTTGGATTCAAACCAGACACACAAACTGCAATTGGGATAATGTTATTTATCTTATTCTTGCCCATGTAATCTCCTTTACATAGGGATGACGACTCGCAAGGTGAAGGTCAGAATAATGAAACATAAAAGTAATGTGAAGTGCAAGAAAACCATGACCACACTCACAACACACTTTGCTGAAATGAGCCATACAATAGAAGACATCCATCACTAGACAAACCTTAACTTCCCCTAACACCAGGGACATAAAGACCTTACTGCTTTAGAGGGAGCAGAAATGGATTTATCGAATCCGAAGGTCTTAACGACGATATTCCATTGCATCAACTGAGTAACCTCTGGTGGCTTTTTGCTGTTTAATCAAGTGCAGTACTAGTACTGAGATAAAGTGGACATTGTTTTCAGATGTATATATTTGACTATAAAAAGTAAGACTAAAAAATAAGTGCAGGAATAACATAGCGATAAGGGCATATTCCGAAGACGTACCTACACTGAAGGGTTGCAGTTTATGTGCTATGTCACTATTAACCTTCTTCTGGGCTCTCTTCACACAGTGGGTTGCCACTAAGCACTGATTGACTTATGGGAGTGGTACAGCGATTCTACTTCTATGGCTGTAATTGGGGTAGGCTTTGTCCTCTTATGTATGCATCCACCTATTTGATATAATGGGGGGACATGGAGCCTTATGGCTCCGCTGTATTCCTTTCAGGAGCGGGGCTTCGATGTTTACCCATGAGATACTCCCTTACACAGGTTGGTCACGGGTGCGAGATGACACCACCATCAGCAGTGACACCCGACGCACTACCACCTGGTGATAGTCACCCCGTGCACGCAGCAAAGGGTGTCAGTAGTTGGTTTTAGGGAGGAACCATGAATGGATTTAATACCGCATTGAGGTTTGATTTTTTAATATTCAGATTTGGCCCAGGCCCACCTATAACATGGTGAGAATGCTGGTAATAAGAATACTAACAGAATAAGCATTCCAATGTCGGTCCAATCATGTGACCGGACGTGTGAGCCACCAGAAGGGGGATGTGGTCCACCTGAGTCAGTTGAACACATTTAAATGAGAAGGAAGGAAGGCACTAGCTTCTACACGGGGCAGCGAGAGGTACTACTAAGTGGAGTCCTTCCCTTGAAGACGTGAGTACTGCATGTTAGCCGTAGTGCAGATCAGGTCTACAGCTATAACGGTCGAGTTAGTCCCAGTTTGGAAAGCATGATTGATAGAACGGGAGCAAGGGGCTTGCCTAAAAGACTTTAATCTTGACTGAGTATGTGCTCGGAGTAGAATAGCTTGATATTCCCGTAGAGCACGGGGATGTGTAATAAGTATATCTGTGTGTTTTTTATCCCACACTATGGAATGTGACTATAGGGAGACTCACCCGCTAGCGCTCCAGTTTCATTGAGACACATGGTGAAACTTGGTAAGGGACATTTCACGTGTACCCATCTCTCTTTTATTTGCACTTAACCTTTGGGTGTTGCTTATTAATGGTGGTCTTTTGGCCCTTAAGATGGACAACTATAGGCTATGAGTGTGATCATATGTGCAATACATGGATCCCATTTTGGGAATCAATACCTGCACAGAGTATGGACAGGAAGCAAGTATCGGTCGGTGGGGAGACATCCCAACTGCTTGACAGAAAAACGCATTGTGTTGTACTTATTTATACTGTTTGTCATTGCAGGAAATCCAAATGTGTTTACGTAGAAATACATCCTAAAGCTTCATTTATTCTTTAAGGGGAATGAAGTAAGTGGGATTGCTAGTCCTGAGGAAGGCCGGACGACCCCTTGAGGAAAATGAATAACGGCCGAAACATGTCGACAGACAAATGAGCAGGAAAGAGAGATGAAGGGGCACTAATTACCCTCTGGGTCATTCCCATTTTTTCCATTTTAATCCTATCCAGGATGTCGAAGATTAAAGAATAGTTTAGGGCATCCTTGAGGTAGTTTAACATTCTACTTCTGTTGTTCTGCTGCATGGATCCCAATAGATTTGTTTGTATTGTCTTCCCCCTTCCCTTTGCTCCATCCCAGGCGTTGGTCTATGCAGGGATGTTGTAGCATCCCTATGATGAAGCGTGCCACTATTTTTTTTTTTTTTTGATATTTCAAAGCTTTGGGCTGAAGAATTAGCGGGTGGAAACTCTAAAGAGGTCTGGCTCGATTCTTTTGCTATTCTACGAGCGGTCGTGAAACCTGCTTCTCTTAAGCGTAACCATCTTTTTACTACTCACAGAGTCTATTGGTCTCCAGCCAAGCTGTCAAGAGTTACAGGAAACTCGTATGTATGCCCAAGATGTATGCACCCTTCGGCGGATGATATCCATATGTTTATGAAGTGCTCGAATATCACCTGTTACTGGACTGAGATATGTACGTTTTTGGTGGAAGTAACCGGTCAACAAGTCAAGGTAAGCCCTAATCTTATATTTTTGGGACTTTATCAGGACGGTCCAGCTCGAATAAACACTGTTATCTCCAGATTTATTTTTTACGCGATCCTCCTGGCGAGACGCGAGATCTACAGGCTTTGGAAGTCCGGAAGTCCTCCTTGATTTTCTGACTGTGTTAAAAACGTAATTTCCACAAGTCAGTTTCACATGGCCTGTGACTCTAGAAGCCGGGAGAAAGTCTGGGCACTGTTGATCGAGTGGAGCCAGCGCTCCAGGAGGTCCGATGATTAAGCCAAAAGTGCTGTTGGTCCTGGCTCCCTCTGCTACGGGCACACTGGTGAAGGGATGGAAGAGGAAACAGCATGATTCTTGAGTGGAAAGGCTCTTCTCCATGCTTCGGTAATTGGGATAAGAGTACTACCAGAAAGAGAGTTGGCAGAATGAGGACAAAAAAAAAAAAAAGAAGCGTGCCACTATTAGTGGGTGAGGGCATTTTAAAGAAACCTTGCATTTTTCCTAAGTACTGCTTGTGTCTGTAAAGAACACTCAGATTTACTCCTTTTCCTCTGTTTTTGGGTATACGTGTTTATATATAGGGAGGATGGAATAAGAGTTGTACCTCTCTCCCCTTTCGTATGAGGTCGAACCAAATAGTACAATGCCATGCAAGAGAAACAAAGCATTCCAGCTTTAACAGCCCACAATTACTGAGGCTTCAATCTAGGTGTCACTCCACTCCATACATACATTTTAATGTTAGAATCAATTTGAACTACCAATGACTTTTGTATCAGTATCAGAAGCTTCCCACAGATGTAGTAAAATCTGGGTGCTACCAACATTTTGAATGTCTGTACTCTGCCCCACAGTGACAAATTGAGATGATACTACCTTGTGAAGTCATTTATGATCCTAATCACCAGAGGGATCAGGCTATCTTTTACCATTTTCCACAGATTCTTATTTATGTTGATACCAAGGTACTTGAGTTTTTTAGGAACCCACTGCATATCTTGCCCCAGGGGCTCATTTTGGTGATGGAGTGGGATACAGGCAATGCTTTGTATTTTCTATTTTCTCCAGTTAATCATTTATCCCAAGAAACCCCGGAATGAGCAGATCAAGCATATCACTGCAGTTATACAAGAATCAAGACTACAGAGTAGAAGCAGCATATCATAAGCATATAAAAAAAAAACTTTAACTTGCCCAGATTGTATTGGTTTCCCCTGAAGTCATCTAATTGATGGATTTCAGTCAAGAGTACCAGAAGACTTGACAGTCCTGGTGAGTTACTTGTTGAATTTTTATTAGTCTAGATAGAAAGATGCCACAGTCAACATTTGCAGGTGGGGAGCCAAATAACAATTTGAACTTAGTAATAAAGTCTATCCTAATCCTACCCTCTTCACGGTTCTGAAAACGTACCTCCACTTGACTTGATTGAAAGCCTTCTTGGCATCTAGTGAGGTATATACAGCTTCAACTGGAGCGTTCTTAACTTGCCATAAGAGATGTGACAGAGTACTACTGTGATTTTAGTTTGAGCATATTGGCATTAATCTGGGATGGCAATACTTTGAGCAGTTGTGGACTTTGCAAGAAATGTAAAAATCAACATTGATTAGCGATATCAGATGGTAAGTGAAATAGTCTAGTGGGTCTGGCCCTTCCTTACGGATAAGAGAGGTAGTGGCTCTATTAAATGTGGAACCCAGGAGAATTGTGGTTTCTGCTTCCTTGAATTGTAGCATATAATAGAAGAGCAATGAGCAATTTGCCTGTCTTACAAACATCTCTGGGGAATTCAACCTCTCGAGGCAATCAGCAGGAAGAGATATCAGAAATTATCTTTTTCATCTTCAAGAAGAGCTCTAACTTTGAGTGACGAAAATGTACAGTCGTTGTGTCTGTACAAAGTTGTCTTCTGGTGTTAGTGTGCAAATGCTTGCTGCACTACAGAGCCCCTTGTAAACAGAGGCTAAGGCTTCAGGAGTGGGTAAAAAGAAGGTTCTCCTTATCACGGGTGGAATCTTTGGACATCTGTGATTCCCTTTTAAGTAACTGAGCAGCACATAGTCTCCCTTCCCTCTTACCATGTTCACTTGTTTCTCTGTTTCAGTTCTACTAATTCCCACTCTGCCAAATAAGTAAAGAATGAATAAAGGTAAGTGTGGCAGTTTTTATTTTGCATCTGAAGGTGGGGATAATTTCATTGATCAGTCTGTTCTGATTTGATCTGTTCAGTCTTTGTCAGAATCTCTCATTGTGAGCCCTTTTCAAATGGTTTTAACTATTACCATAGAGCTAGAGCTGAGGAAATTGAGTTTTTGTTGTCCTGTTCCAAAGTCTGAATGTGCCACCTAAGGGTTTCATAATCTTGAGGATATCTGTAAGTGGTGCACATGTGTCACCATGCAATCGGAGATACAACAAGTCCCAGGCCAAGGTCCAGCTGTACTGGGGAGTGGTCAGCATTCCGACCTTTGAGTATGTGGCAGTGTGAAACAACTGATGATAATGGTCCCTGGACCAGGAAGCAGCCAATTAGTAAAAACACATTATAGGGAAATAGTGGAAGGTATACTCCCTGTCAGTTGGGTCTAGGGCTAGACTATGTTCCCCTAACAACTGAGTCAGTAGAGATTTATGGTTCCCATTGCATTTATTGGGGTGACCTGTTTTGTCTAGAACCGGGTTAGGTACAGGTTCAGTGCTTCATCATTTACCACTGTCACTGAGCCAAGTTCAATAAACAGTATAGATAATGTGGAGAAGAAGTGCTGTTTGTGTGTGTTTAGTATATATACTATGCCTACATCTAACATTCTGCCTAACAGAAAAGCATGCCATCCTGCGCAATCTGGCCACTACTGGATGACTTTGTGTGATAAGTATTTCCGTACAAATATAGCCATAGCACATTTCATGGAACTATTATGGGAGTTGATAGATATGCACTGGGCAGTAACTGTGTGACTGCTACTAAGTACTGTGCCCACCCTGTCCCTCTTCAAATTAGAAGATTCCCTGTCTGACAAGTGAGTACATTGCAGGAGTAAAATGTCATGAATTAAGGTAATGTTGAATCTTCCCCCATTTACTACAGGGAGACAGACCATTGATTTTCAATGATTTAATCATCAACAATTTTACCAAAGGGGCTGGATGTACTCGTGGTTGAGGGGTTCTGCAAATGAAGAAGTGGCTAAGGGTTCATCTCTAGTACGTGGGTCCATGGCCACAAAAATCATAGAAAAAAAGACAATAGGTGATTTAAGATGCCAGACAACCTAGTCAGGAAGCGACACCTCTCTAATGGAACAAAAGGGGGTGTCGGATGTGTGTGAGGGGCATAACCTGTGATCGAGCAAAATCATTTACATGATATTAGCTGTCGACCAGAAGCCTAATATTGCAGTGAAGCCAGCATCAAGCATTTTGCCTGAGTAGAGTACCCTGTTGAAAAAGAAAGTGGGGAAGAATGATTGCCATGACATCACTGAAAGTGTGATGCACAGTGTGCGAACATGCAAAGATCATTTAGAATCCACAATTCATTCATCTTGAAGTGCCAAAGACACTATTGCTGATCTAGGTACTGGGGTCAGATCAGCAGGACCATCTAATATAGGTATGGGAGCATAAGAAAATAATTGGGGCCTTATTACGACTACGGACCGCTGTAGTTGTGGTGGCGGTCCACCGACCGCCGCAATGTGGGACCTCCTGCAGTATTACAACTAGGCTTGGGCGGTGAACTCCGCTTGGTTCGCAGAGTTTTCCGAACTCCGCTGAGCACGCGGAATTCTGAAAATCTCGTCTCAGCATTAAGTTGGTGAGTGAGGAAAATCCAATGCTAAACCACCTTCCAGTGAGATTTTTCAAAACAGGTGGTCACAGATGGTCACGACAGGTTGCATATAGAAACCATCTATTCGTGTTGAGGATACTGAGTAGAAAATCTACTTGAGTGGCAGAAAGAATCAGCGCCCTCTTGCGCTGCACATGGTGCCGCTTGCATGGGAGAAACACCCGGTGCTAAAAATCAGCACGAACGGCGCGACCGAACGCACTCCACCGCTTGCGGAACTACGCGAAGCACAGCAGCAATTTTTGCTCACTTTGCGGAGTTCCGCGTAGTGGAACTCTGCGAACTCCACCCAGGCCTAATTACAACTGCAGCGGCCAGACCGCACCACTGGGCTCAAGGATCCCACTGGGCCGGCAGTCTTTTCCTGGGAAAAATATGCTGGAGGGGCTGCGGCCTGCACTGCTGAGCATATTTTGAGTTGGCTCACCGCAACCCTTTTCATGAAAAAAGGTGGCAGAGAGGCAACTAATGGGGCCCTAACAGGGTCCCCTGTTGCACCAGGGCCTGTGGGTGCAATCATAGGGGCACATGCTTCGGACTATACCTTCTTCAGAAAGACCTTGAAAAACTACCTATTTTAACAGTTGTAAAGTGTCCACTTATGTTGGTTAGGATCTCAGCACCAGGGCGCCTTTTTTGAGGTGATAGCGAGCTTTCTAAATAATATTAATTTATTCATTCTTTCTATGTTCAATCATATGTTGTCTCCGATCATGAAGGCCAATAGAGCATATATTTCCATTGAAGTAATGTTCCTGAAAATCCTCAAGGTCATCTGGATATGTGTATTCTGTGATCTTTCCATGAATGGTGATTAACATAGAGGTCTAGCAGGCCATATCCGATGTTCCACTGTAATATATTAGTGCATAGTACCAAGATTTTCCTCCTTTAGAGATTGGTTTCTGAGACATGCAATCAGCTGTTTAATGGAACCCTGAGCAAAAAAGCATTCTTTTTATATTTCCATAAAGAAAATCCAGATACAGGATTTTCTTTTTGAAAATAAAAAAGGTAATGCTCTCCTCACCATGAGAGTCATTTCCCATGGTGGAGAGGAGCATTATTTGGTCTTTACCATCCCTTGCCACCAGGGTTTGCCTAGCGGTGATGGGTAATACAAAAATGGCTACATGTCCACCCATCCTGATTGGGCGGGAGGACATGTAGCCATTTCTCTGATGGCACTGGCTCTATCGGGCCATCGGAGAGGTTTGGCTACGGTGGTAACAAAGTAGTTACCACTATAGGCAAACCCAAGGTACGCTCGCATTTAAATCAGGCGGGCAGACTATCATGCTGACGGTATGTATACTCCATCGCTGTTGCAATTAAGTGTACATACCGCCAACATATAAATGAGGCCCCTAGTCTGCAGATATGCACAAGGAATGGCCTTCCAGTAGAAATTGTCCATTTTCCTACTTGGCTAGACAGATTACTTCACATGCATGCTGGTGCTATAGAAAACAAACAATTACAAATCAAGGTCAGTCCTTGATTGATTTTCATGGCATCATCTAATAGGCCGATCAAAACACAAGATACTCTCCAACGTGCAGGTGGAGTAGATTTAGGATTAGCTCTGCAAGAAAGTCCATCATGTCATCTTTTTGTGCTTTTTCATTAACCTGTAGTGGAAATGCATGTTTTATCTTTCCTACAGTGGTCTTCCATACTTTTAAACTTCCTCTGGAGTAACCAGCAATATTATTCCTAGTCTTGAAGCTTGTCCTATGAGTTCTCCAAGTCTTGTAATCTCTTTTCAGCAGTGTCAAGTCATTTGTAAGAGATTGGGAATGTCAGTACAGATTAATTTTACTTCTGTGGACATCTGACATTTTAGCAGCTTGTATGTATCTTGTCTGCACAATATGGACTCTTCACAGAAACCTTCCTCATGATGGAGTTAAGCGTCACATTAGAAGTTTTTGTAGTGCTATGTTTTGGCTATATTCATGCCACTGAGAGTGCCTCAGAGAATAGCAATTAGCGTTCAGGGTGCAACAGGCCCAGTAATTCAAATCATAGAAATAGTAGTGTTCCCTCACAGGAAACATATGGACAGAAAAAAAGGGGTTTCAGACTCCTACCAACAGGATAGCATGAGGTGGTACATTAGTCAGAGTCTATTAAATATGTAGGTCCACTATAAGCATAGCACTATAGTTTTAACAAGTGATGGCAAGCATTATTCAAGCAGTATTCACAGTGGGGATGTAGGCACAAAATTGCAGCCCACGTGATCCCTCATGTTCAGAAAATAACAGCAGTGAAAGAGTGTATCGGCTGTAAAAATAAAGGCATGCAGGGAAAGGCTCTTTCAGGCAAGGAGGCCTTCCTTAAGGTCCATGCAGTATTATATCTTAATGGGTCATGATCCTGAAACATGTTCCAGATATTAAGGTCACCTCCAAGTAACAGTGTTTGAGTATAATTATCACACAGAGACCAAGTGCTAGTCCTAGTGATTGGCAAATCCTGGAATTCCTTTGGCAGAAGTCGGCTGTCAAGGGTGTTAGAGAGGTCACCTCCACTAGGATTTTTACTTTCAGCAATCTGTCCCGACACTGATTCTCACTTTAGTCTGACGCAGCATCAGGAATGCACCATCAGAGTCAGGTATGAGTATAGATGCAATAACTGTTGTGGGGTTCCAGAGCCCATCGTGTCATCATTGAACCCTCTGGGGGTCGCAGACCACATGGCCGACATCAGCGATGAATTCAGCCCCAGACCACAATGCCTTAAGGCCAATATTGGTGTGCAGGAGTCGGGCGGGCTGAAATGATGTGTCCAGGCAGAAGATGCTCATCTTAGGTGGAAGAAATGACAGCAGGCAGTGGCCTGCATGGCAGAATCATCCTCACACTCAACCCTTTTATTTCAGTGTCATGGAGGTTCCCCGGTAGACTTGTATCAGCCCAGAGATAGAACAGCAGCACACAAAGCTTAATCAAGGGATGTCCATGTCGAGCATTGCCTAGCTCTGCCTCTCCATTTCTGTTATATTAATTAGGACTCTGCAAAATTATAATTAGTGGTGTGTTGAATTGCGCCTGGGAGACAGTTATCACATCTACATGGGCAATGCAAAATATGCCATGCCAAGGTGTGCAAAGTGGGGATGTTGTTTATGGTTTACACAGCGCTTTTTACGATTAATGTTTTGCAGTTAAAATAAATATACAAAACATGTAATTTCCTTAACATGACTTACTGTTCAGAAATCCAAGCTGCCCTGTACGTCCCAATGAGGGTGCAAATGAAGCTTCAAGCCCAGTCAGGGCTCTAGAGGCCAGATATATTCTCTCAAATATCCCCCCCTGTCACTTGGTGTGCCAAGATTACAGGATTGGGTAGTGCTTTGGTGGGCCTCAGATGAGGACTGTTTGGACTTGGGGTCTGTGAACTGGCCAGCCATGTTCAAAATTGCCCGGAGTGGCATCCCAGAGGCCTTGGGAGTGCTCCCATGCTTCGGCAGGTGAAGAAACAGCTCTGATCGGGCCACTGGTCAGAGCCTGTGGTAGAACCCCCCATCTTGTGATCCATTATCCAGCCCACCATGTCACAAAATGTGCAGCACGGGTTCCCACCGGCAATGGGAGTGCTCCCTTGCTTGGATGGGCTAGAAAGCTCGGATCAGAACCCAGATCAGAACGCTAGTTGTACCTTAGGTGGAAGCCCCCATCATGGGCTGCCTTCTCCAGGTCGCCATGTTGCAAAGTGCCTGGTACATGATCCCACAGGCACCAGGACACTTTCCTGTATGGCAGAAGCTCTCACCAGAATCAGGGCTAGAGCTATGGCTAGCCCAGGAGTGAAAGCCCCACACTTGATTCCATTCTACGGCCTGCCATGCCTCAAAGTGCATGAGATAGGGTACCATAGACCTCACAAGGGCTCCCCTAGATGTCTGGGTTGAAAAGCTCTGGATGTGTCTAGAGTCAGAGCTCCAGCTGGCAAGAGGGTGGATCCCTGGGCTCAATTTTCCAGTCTGCCATGACTTGGAGCCCAGGATGGGATCCCACAGGCTCTGGGAAGGTTCCCTTGCTTGGCAGGGTTTAGAGTCTCTTACTGGGCCCAAGGGCAGAGATCTGGATGTCCGGGGGGGTGAAAGCTGCCTGCCCTGATCTCCCTTTCCCAGCATGGCATCTCCCAAAGTGCCAGGGATGGGCTATGGCAGGCACTGGGAGGGCTCCTCTTCTTGGCTTGGGTTAAGAAGCTCTGACCCTGACCTGATTCAGAGATCTAGCTGGCTCAGGAGTAAAAGTCTCCATCCCGGAATTCCATTCTCCAGTCTGCCATGTCACCAGAGCTCAGGTCAGAGTCCGCAAGCCCAAGGAGAGCTCCCTTCCTTGCCTGGGTTTAAAAGCTCTGGCCAGGCCCTGGGTCAGAGCTCCAGTTTGCCTGGGGGTGGAAGTTGTCTACCTTTGGGCTCTCTTCCTTGGCCAGGAGTGTTTCTTAGAGCCCAGAATGGGGTCCCGTAGGCCTGGGAGGGCACCCCAGCTTGGCTGGGCATAAAAAGCTCTGACGAGGCACCGGCTCAGAAACTGGGCTCTTTTCCCCATCTGCTGTATCCCTTAGAGCCCAAGATGGGATTCTGCAGGTCCAGAGAGGGCTCCTCTGCTTGGCCTGGTGAAAAAGCTCTAACTTGGCCATGGGTCAGAGATTGGGCTGGACCTGGAGTGAAAGCACACAGCCCTGGGTTCCAGCTTGCCTGAGTGACGAAGTGCCAAGACAAGAATCCACATGACCTGGAAGAGCTTCTCTGCCTTGCTGTGGTAAAAAGGTGTGTACAAGCTAATAGATTTGAGCTATGTGATCCCCATTCCCCACATGCCTGTGCCTGAGGCCCAGATTTGGCTCTGATGATCCAGCCCGGGGAGCCCCTGGCCCCTCCAAGTGTGTGCGGAACCTGATTCACAAGGTGTGGTGTGACCAGAGGGCCGTCCTTCAAGACCCACCATCTGGTTGCTTTTAGTCCAGTCATCTGGTCACACGTGCCGTAGGAATGCATTGCATGCCCAGTTGGTCAAGCTGTCCAGGAAGGCCTGATGAGGGCTCTTCAAGCTCAGTCAGAGTATCAGGGGGATGGATACATTTGCTTGAGAGTTCCCCTCTGTCACTAGGTGTGCATGGATTACTATAAAGGCTGATGGGTTTCTCCAGATTAGTAGGGGCAAAGTACTAGGGACCCATTTTTAAAACAGTTGTACTCTCTGGGTGCTGGATGGGCCAGGCCAGCCCTGGGGGTCAAGGTCCATGGCTGCCCTCCAGCCCCATTAGATGGGTCTTTCTTCTGAGCCTGTCTTTTCGGAGACCGGGCAGGGATGTGAAGCTGACATCCCTGTGCAGGTCAGCCTGCCCTGGGACAATTTGCCAGCATTGTTCGACACTCGGTCCATTTAGGGTTGGACTGCTTTGCCAGCCTTGGCTGTTGTTTCAAGAAAAGACCTTCCACCCCTCCTGGACTGTCCAATGGTAGGGTCTACCTTTTGTGAAGGACAACCAACATAGCTAAGCCAAGCATCCTGGCAGCTTGTGCCCCTCCAGTGGTCTGGCCAGAGTGGATGGGGTTGAGTGGTGCTAGTCCCGGAGGCAGCCTGGTGGTCTGGGTCCCATGTGCTGCAACATTATCCTTCTCCACCAACACATTTACACAGTATCTTGGAACTGCCGTTCTATGGAGTGTCCTCAGTGCTCAGACTGGCACTTCTCTGTCTCTCTCAGACTGCATCCTAGCCCACCTTTATCTCTTCCATTGTGTGGCGAGGATGGGGCTGCCAGTCCCCAAGTGACTGCCCTGTCCATCGTGCAGGCAAACTCGTACTGAAGGCGCCCAACGAGTGTGAAGGTCGGTGTGAGATGGGCATGCATCTCCTCATGCTGTCTAGCAGGGTTTGGTCACCCTGTTGAACCTGCCAGTATCATATAGGTGACCCAAAGATTAAGCCATGCACATGTAAGTAGACATGACATGTACAGTGAAACCCGGGAGGGCTCATTAAAATCAGTTATGGTTCCTTTGATCACTCCATCTGTTGCTTGGATAATTGTGTTAATTCTAGAGCTAATACATGCCAATGAACACTGATCTCCCAGGATGTGTGCATTTATCAGACCAAGAATAATCAGGCTTGCCTGGCTGCTTTGGTGACTCTGTATAACCTCACGATGATCCCACATCACTGTGATGATGACAATACAATCAAAATATTCAACTTTGATGGTACTTTCTGTGCCTGCCATGGTGAGAATGGGAGTTCAGTTCTGGAGAGGAAGCCTGAGAAATGTCTACTAAGTGCATGGAAGGCAGCAGGCACATATATTTACACATTCCTGACTCAGGGAGGTAATGACAAAAAATAACAATACAGAACTCTTTTGAGGCCCTTTAACTGTAATGAGTACACTTTAAATCCTTTAACAAGGATCCATTGGATGACAAGTCTGGTGCCATCGTCCACTTTAATTACTGCTTCAATGCTGTATATTAAAGAATCTGCAGTTAAAAAGTTCATAGTTGGTTCATGAGATCAATCTGTCTGTAGAATGTGTGATAAGTTACCACCTGTCCCAGTCCAGGCCTCTCAGCACCCCCTTGATGCTCATGAGTGTCGTAGGGATCTGAAGTGTTAATTTAAAAAAAATGTTGAGTGTTGAAAGCAGGCCGTTCAGCTGAATACTTCAGCTTGGAATAATGGAATAGGACTCCAGTTCTATTTTGTTCATTTTTGAAACTGGAGCTATGATTAAGAGAGGCAGTCACGGACATTCATATTGCGCCACTAGATGGGATATTCTTGGACAGGTGCAACATAAACCAAAGCAAAAGCGTTTAACTAGTTGGGGGCATATTATCAAGAACGGCGTTAAAAATTATCGCCGGTTTAGCGGCAGAAAACTGCCGCTAAAGCGGCGATAATGGGCTTGATAATATGCCCTTGAGAATTCCAATAGAAGTCCATGTTCTGGTGTGAACATGGGCTTCTATTGGAATTCTCCAGGGCATATTATCAAGCCCATTATCGCCGATTTAGCGGCAGTTTTCTGCCGCTAAACCGGCGATAATTTTAACGCCGTTCTTGATAATATGCCCTTAAGTTTTCATTAAGCAAGATTGAAAGTCAGAGGTTCGCAGATGATTAGTTTCCATTATAGTTCCGACCATAAACGAGATTGACTGTTGATCCAGCAATGTTATTCCTATGACCTGCCAAACAGCTTCCAGGAAAACAAAATCTATGGTTTCTGAGGGGCATAGTATGGTTGCACAGCTGAAACTTAAAGGAATTGGTTGAAGGGCACCACCAAGAGTGCAGCTTACTTTGACTAAACACAGGAAACCTCACCTGGCCCCAGACAGAAAATATTGACAGATTGATAGCTTTTTCTCAATTCTGAGGCTTATGGTACATGGACATTCTTAGTTGGTAGATCGAATTTTCTGATTAATTCCAATAGTGAACGAGATTCCTCTAAGCCCGGGCGGAGCTGGCTCCGCGCCTCCCTCCACCCCCCTCAATAAATATTTTTAAAATAAAAATAAAAATTAAGGTGAAAAAACACTTACCTTTATTGCGGTGTCTTCGGGCTGCCCTCTCTTGAGGGGGGGGTGGTGGAGGCGGGGAGGGCCTGGGGCTGAACTCCGCTGCGGAGTCGGAGTTTTGCATAAACTTTGCATTCTCAGCGGAACACGGAGTATGCAAAAATCCACAAGCTCCGCCAGTAGAGCAGAGTTCTCTGCCCACGGTTAGATTCCTCTATGCTAACTAATTATGCAACCCTCAGCGGTTGTTGTTTAACTTCTTAGTGAGGCAAGTGGCCACTCCAGATAGGGCAGTAACAGGTCTGTAATGACCTTAGATATCTGGGGCTGCAGGCGCATTACTCTGAACAAATCAGCGTGTGTCTCCCCTTTGCTGACAGGTGCAGAAAACCTGCTGAACCCTGTTTGGGATTGGGAATGGGCATTGCAATTATTTTCCATGAATGAGGTATCCTAGTAAGTGGAGTCATAAACTTGAGTTGATTAGGTGCATGCACTTCGTACACACCCCCCGATGTTGTTACTGACTGGAAAGTTTAGTGAGGTCCTTGGATCAGCCCCGCTGGGGTTGGCCTGGGCCCTGGTCGAGCACTGAGAAGACAATCAAAAATTCGTAGCAAGGTTTCCATTGGTGAACCTTCAGAATGATCATTAACAAGCGTGGGTGGGGTCTTCATGACCGCAAACTCAAATAATGCAATTTTCAAGTAACTTTTATAGGGATGTGTGTGTTTAACCCCTTGAGGACAAAACTGCTTCCCTTCACCACATATTGCAAACAATTTTCCTAAATTAGGGGATACAATATCACAGAAATAATAATCTCTCGTAATTTGTATATAAATCTTACAGCAAAATAGCATCACAGAGACACAAGACAGCTTATATAATGTTATACATAGATAAATGCATTCATCATTTTTGCATAATAGAAAAGAAAATAGAAGATATCCAGTTTATGATAAGGAAAGGATTTATTCTATGTTCTTCAACTGATGCGATAATAGCCAACACGTGTTTTACCCCATAGCAGCGCACAAGCCTTGAGCCTTTTCAAGGATGAAAAGTATTACGGGCACAGATGTACATCAGAGAAGATGCAATAAATATTTCTGAATATTTGAATACCTGTGTGTGAAGGTTCTGTCACCAATTGTTAAATTGTGTGCACATAATAGCACCGCAGTAAACCATGTGAGAGAAAGTCTTATGGTTAGTATGACAGTAGGCGCATATATTCTGTGTGGATAAATTCCCATGTGGTGTGCAAGACACCAAGTGAAGTGATAGACAAGATAATGAGAAGACTATGAGAAAGTTTGGGGAGGTATAGGGAGACCGCAGACAAGTTGCTAGAGAAATGTTGGAGCAGTCCGAGTGGCGGTTTGAGTGGCTGACGGTGCCAGCTGGACCCCTCAGCTGTCTCGCAGATGGAACCAGAGCCCAGGGTCTAGTCTTTCACTGTCCTGGGTGTTTGGGCAGAGACCGGGTATGTGGGGCAGCCTTCCTCACCCCGAAGGTTTCGACCGATATGCAAGGGATTAGGGTGGGTGACGGAGGGGTACGATGCAACAGAAAGCACTCACAAACAACATCACTTTAACCTTTGGTATATATATATATATATATATATATATATATATATATATATATAGTCACTCAAAAAACATTATAGTTATGTGAAAATGAAACATTAAAGGAACAAAACCACTGAAATTCACCAGTTATAGTTATCTCAAGTAAATATAAGTGGTGCTGATGCAGC